>JAQZBX010051843.1:0-19276 GCA_029593785.1 Cabassous unicinctus | reverse complement strand
CTCTAATTGAGAGGGGGCTGCAATCCCATAGGGCAGATGGATGGGACTCTCTTGCTTGCATTTGCAGACTCTCTTGGTTCCTTGGGATGGTCTTCTTTATCCAGAAAATAGAACATTTAAGCAGCATCAGAAATACTCCAAAAACTGTAATAATTTCTCATCAGCTCATTCAACCTTGGATACTTAATTCTTACTCCAATGGATCTTGGGCTAGTGGTCTCATAAACCCAACTGCTTCATGACTTAAAGGAGTTGTGGAAATCCCAATTCATCCCACCAGAATGGTGTGCAAGGTAACTAAGTGACGGCAGAACAAACCTGTTTTCGTTTGCTAAAACCTACTGAGAGCAATATACCCGAAGTGGATTGGCTTTTACATTGGGAATTTATCAGGTTAGAAGCTTAAAATTCTGAGGCTGTGTAAATGTCCAAATCAAGGCATCATAACAGATGCTGTCTCACTGAAGGTCAGTTGCAGGTGATCCTGGACTTCTACCATGTGGCGAGGCACAATGGCGGCTCTCTGGTCTGCGTCTCTACCTTCCACTGCAGGCTAACTTCTTCCCCAACCTCAGCTGTGGGTGGTCAGGCATATGACTAATCTCTCCCCTTTCCTCTGGTGTCTTCTCTTACAGCCTCCTTTGGGGCCTCTGTGCTCTGCTGATTCCAGATTCTGAAACCTCTCTCTGCGTCTTGGGGTTTCTCAGTCTGTGCTGATTTTTCTCTGTGTCTCTGCTGCTTTCAGTACTCTGTTTATAAAGGACTCTAGCAAGAGGACCTAGACCCACCTTAGGTCATGCCTCACAGAAGCAATCTAATCAAAGGCCCCCAACAGAAGCGATCAAATCAAGAGTTCCCACCCACAACGGGTTTACAAGCACAGGAATGGATTCACTTTAAGCACATGATTTTCTGGGGTCCATAAAAGACACAAACCAACTCAAAAACTTTACCCACGGGCCTATCTTTTGACATGACAGTAGTTGGAAGTGCCGTGTACAATTCTTTTCTATAGGATTCTGAAAATTGTTCTACTTTGTTGAAGACAACAGTGCTATCCTGTAGCTTACTGCAGAGCCTTCAGGCAAGCATTGAGAGCCACCAGCAAAGAAGATGCTAGATTCCAAATTAAAAAGAAAGTTTATAACCAAGTAAGCCTTTTAAATAATAATTTATTAGTTATAACTAGTAGTACTATTATAACCAATAACTTTATGCTTCTATTGCCTAGTATTAATTAGGCAAAATACCATTAAAAATCTGAAAAAGAAGGAAAACTCAACAGAACTATTTCATACTATTTCAGTTTTCTTTGAGGTTACAACATACTATGGAAAGCAAGGGCATTGATGAACTTCTGGGGATTTTCCATAAAATATATAATATCTAGAATACTTATGTTAATGACATTTTACCCAAATAAACTTAACTCAGGGATGGCTGAGCATCACTTCCCAGGAAAATAATCAATAGTAATATATTCATAAAACTTAATTTCTAGAATTCTTTTGATAAGATGAAAGAATACAACTTTGTGAAATATCAGATGTTCTCTAGGAAATCTCAAAGATAGTATGATGTGTAAAAGATATCCTAAAATTTTTATTTTAATTATTAATTAAATTAGTATTTTATTATATTTATGATCTGATTTTGGGAGATGAAAAAAAAGTTGTCTGAGGAGATTAGGATACTTGTTAAGATAAGATTATGAGTACCTGAGAAATAACATCTGGTTACACATTTAATCAAAGTAACAATAAAACATTTGAAAACAAACACAAATGGTAACAAGGCTATAAAAAATTTTAGCTCTTTCATAAGTGAGGAACATTTATTTTTATCCTTAAATAATAAAGGGCATAATAAAGTCAATGTAAAGCACAGAAAATTATTGTGGCAAATCACATAATTGTTGCTATCTAAGAAGATTATGCAGAAAAAAAAGAAAAACCCTTAGTGGAGGGTGGAATTCTAAAGTTGCCTGTATAATATTCCTGTCTCCTGGTTATGCAATCAAATACTAATCTAGGTATTGCTGTGAAAGGGCTTTGCAGATGGAATTAAATTAAGGTTACTACTCAGATGGTACACAGTAAATCTATTCTCTGAGCTCAAACTATTGCTTTAGCACATTTTTTTCAGAACTTGATGTGAATTCAAGGGACATTTTCAAACTTCAAAATCTACTCAACTGTGCAGTTGAGTAGCTTCCACCTAACCTTCAATTGAAAATGATTGATCTGAAAGTTAATTACTTGCTAACAGGCAAATATCAAGAGAAGAATCTAATAAAATTCTGCAAATGCCTTCTAAGTGATGAATATGCTCAATTAAAGTCATATGCTAATGGATTGATAGCAATCTTTGGCAGTATCTATCTGGGTGAAAAACACTTTCAAAGTTGCAAATATGTAAAATCTTTTTACAGATGAGCAGTAATAGATGATTATTTCAAATCAATTTGAAGGGAGAGAACACTAGCTTTGAACCCTGGTTAAGCAAATCATTAACTCCACACATACCCCAAAAAGAAGTTCACTCTTGATGTAGATTGAATTGTGTACCCCAGTCTGGACATGCTCTTGGTCTTGGTCTGCATTCTGGTGGGTGTGGACCTCTTGAAGATGTTATTTCAGTTAAGACATGCCCCACTGAGTCAGGTTGGGCTTTAATTTGGATTACTGGGGTCCTTTATAAGCAGAGGGAAAGGCAGGTAGACAGAGAAGCCATGGGGAGCAGCCAGAAGCTGGAAGTCATTGGAACCTGGAGAAGTGAGAAGACACCTCCATGTGCATTGCCAAGTGACAGAAAAGCCAGGGACCAAGGATCTGCAGCAGCCAGCCCCAGAATGCCACAGAATTCTGGGAGAAAGCATTGTCTTCTGATACCTCAATTTTGGATTTCTCCCAGTCTCAGAGCCTGGAGCCAAAAATTCCTGTTGTTTAAGGCAACCCGTTGTATGGGATTTGTTTTAGCAGCCAGGAAACCACAATAGCTATTTACATTATTGGACCTGCATTATAAAAATTGTATTTGGTTATTTTTCTATTTTGAATTTCACCAATAAAAATTTATGCAAATTTGTTCTCTCCTTTGTTATATACATATCTATGTGCTATTCTAGATTTTGCCTCTTGTCCCACAGAATCTAAAATATTTGTCTTGTTACCCTTTATCAAAAAAGTTTGCCAACCCCTGGTATAATATCTTGGGTGAGTTTAGCACAAAGATCAACTTCTAAGGAACTGAGGACTAGGAATTCTGACTAGGGTTCTATAACTTAGCATCCTTGGTAGTTACATTTACTAAATAATTCCTTCCTTAGCTGTATTTCCTTTGGATACACTAATAATTCTCAAGTGGTTGAGTAGAGAGTGCACTAGCCGGAGGACAATGCTGAAAATGTTACGGCATCTGTGCTGAAGGAAGAGAAGGATTCAATTCATTAATAGAAAGAAAAAAAACAACAACCAACTCAGCTAAAACTTAAATATTGACACTTTTTCTTTTTATAGAAATGAAAGTGCTTCCAATTTCCTTCCTGGGATTTGTTGGTCTTCAGGATAATTAGATGCCAGTGATGCAGGAGGCTACTACCTGTCACAGTCTGAACCTTCCTGTGATTTATTCCTTCACAGCACGTTTACCTTAAAAATCAAAGGTCTTCATGGTTAGTGGAAGTCTAATGAGGATTACAACTGTCTCACAGGATGCTTACTGCAGACATTTAAGTAAGCTATGGGGTCTAAGGTTTATTTCAGGGGTGACAGTTCCAGTTCAGGAATAACAAACCTTTGGAACAGCAGAATTTTTTCTTAAGTCACACACATGAGTGGAAGAGAACAAACTATTTTGTAATGTATGAAGCTAAACATGGCTAAGATATTTCTGAAGAAACTGACACCAGGACCCAAATTTGTTACTTAAACCCTGCCACAGCACTGCTCATAGACAAAAATGACCTTGCCACAGTGTGATGGATTTAGACACAGACATTTATTAATGACACATTCTATGGCAGCTGTTTACACACATTATTTCATTTAAACTTTCAGGCATTCCTATTAAGTAATAATGTTACTCCTATTTTCAAAAGAAAATAAGTCTTAGTAATGAAATTTAAGAAATGCATGTAAAGAATGGTTGGAATAGATAAATAAAAATCAGAGCATTCTTGGCTCAGAAAGCACAGAATCACTGATAATTACATGACTGGCTTATAACTGCAGACTCCTAGGAAAGAAAGAGTAGCTTGGCATTTTGTAGATACCCAATAAATATTTATTGAATCAAAGTCAAAAGCAAGATGACAAGCTGTTATTTTATAACAATGCACCATTCTACGTGCAGCTTTTACATTTTAGGAAATATTGCTTTTTCAGAAAACTCCCGTTTTTGGAATGACTGTGAAGTCAACTGATGGATACCATTCATGTCTCAAAACGCAAGAGTATGTTTGCCAAGGTAACTAATAATAAATTAAGTACTTTTTGCAGGTCAGGTACTATTTTAAACATTTTATCTGTATGATTTCATTTAATACTCTGAGGCAGGTAAAATTATTGTTCTCATTTTATGGAAGAAGAGACTGAGGCACACAGAAATTAAGAACATGCTTAAAAACACATACCCTAGGTTTAGATTTAAGAATCCTGTATTCAAAGCCCATAATTTTTGTGACTACACGACTATGGTGTGCACATACATATTTATAGCATTGTTAACACAAACAAAAACTGTAGAACAGTCTCTTGAGATGTATCAATGAGGGAAAGCCAAATAAATTATGCCATGTCTATACTACAAAAGGCTGTGGGATACTATGTAGTTATTAAAAAAGTTTAAACTGATATGAAAATATGTTCAAAATATGTAAATTTAAAAAGCAAAGGCATCCACGCAAAAGTAAATAATTTATGTAAAAATAAATGCATGGAATACACACAGCTGTATACCTGGATATGTGTGTGTGCATGTGTGTACAGTAAATTCAGGAGGCCTGGATTGTCCAAACCCTGCACATACAAAGAAAGATTTTGCCTGTACCTGGCTCCAGGGAGATGATCTCTAAGCTTTGGAACATCTTGCTAAGAACATCTTTGTTCACCTGGGTCCTTGGTCTTGCCAGAGTCTATGGTGACAATGTGATTTCTAGGGACTTTGAGCAAGGTCATAGCAGTTTGACCTCTGGAAGTGTTAGAGACTGAGAAACTCAGGTTGGCACTTGGGTCCTCTGTGCCTATATAAACAACTGCCAATAAAATCCCTGGATACCAGGGCTTGAGTGGGCTTCCCTGGCTGGCAATATTCCATGTGTGTTGTCACACACAATTGTTGGGAGAATTAAAAACTGTCCTTGACCCTCCACTAGATGCTGTACTTGATCTCTCCTGGTCCCTGGCCTATGAACAGTTTGCCACTACTGATTTTAATCTGTATTCTTTCACTGAAATAAATTATAAGTGTGAGCATAACGGCTTTTCTTAGCTCTGTCGGTATTTCTAGTGAATTGTTGAACTTGTGCATCGTCTTGGGAAATCCCCGACAACAGCATGTGTGTGTGTGAGTGTGTTTAGATAGACATATAAAAGCACAAGACTATGGCTTTGCAGCAAGGTGCTTCCAAAGCATAAGACAAGAATTTTCACACTTTGCAAAGAGGGGTGGAAGTGGAGGCAGGGGTGGGGGAAAGGCTTCTTTTGAGCTTCAATTAGGCTCACTCTTTTTTGTTCAAATATTTAATAACAGTTAAATATCCAAGCTTGGTTTGTGTAATTAGATTATTTCAAAAGATACTGAAGGAAAACAATTCCTTAGAAACCACTTCTGAAATCATTTTTAAGGATACAAATCTCTTTTGATCACACAGTACAGATATTTAATTAAGTATAGTATGAGTGTTTGGCTCATACTATACTGATGTTTAGAAATAGTATCTTCTCACACACCGTGTCTTCTGCAGTGGGTATGTATTTGGCTCCTTTTTTTCTTGCAAATGTCTTTACTTTGTCACACAATGATGATTTGGGTGCTGGTAAATTACTAAATTGTTTCCCTGTGAGACTCGTCCTGAGCTTTCAACAGGTAGAAGGTAGCAGAGATACTTGGCAGTACAGGTTAACTTAAACACAGACCCACCTCCGATGAGCTCTTCTTTTACCGTTCTCAGAGATTGCTAAATAATAATGTATTTATGAACTTGAATTTTTTTCCTCTCTGTTCTCATGTGTATGGTGATATAGCATTGGATTTTATTTTCAGTGATCAAAGTAGGTACATATGTTTTTCAGTCTCTTTGTTCTAATTGTTGCTCTACAATAGCCAATTAGAGTTTACTTCTTCTTTACT
This sequence comes from Cabassous unicinctus, assembly GCA_029593785.1. Lineage (NCBI taxonomy): Eukaryota > Metazoa > Chordata > Mammalia > Cingulata > Chlamyphoridae > Cabassous > Cabassous unicinctus. Next base: position 12,925 of record JAQZBX010051843.1, on the reverse strand, counting down.
CATGTTTGTTTTTTCCCCTTAGGTCTAGGCCATACCTCAGCTTTCTTTTTAATATGTATTTCCTATGTTTTTGTCTGTGCCCATCAAGTATGTGCTTGACCAAAGAAATAGGATATAATTAAATGATAATGGAAGCAATAATATTGAAGAAATCCAACATAAGCTTGACTCTTAAAGAGAAACATTATTTTTAATATCTCCCAAAGAAATGAACATGGGGCTCTTTTTTGTACCAGAACTTTCTTCACCCACACGTGAGGGAGAAGAGGCATTTGGAGGAAGCTGCCTTCTTGGATGTTCACAATAAAACCTTGCTAATAAAGATGCTTAGTGTGTCTGGCGAGTAGGTGATTCTGTTTACTATTTTAATTTCTCCAGAACAATTAACAATCTGTATGTGGCCCCCCATGATTTCTTTTTCCTGGCAGTCACATCAGCATATAGTCACCTCTGTGGAGTGTCAGTTGGGCAGTGTCTTATTGGTGTGTGGCTTGGAGACTAGGTCACAAAGGGCAATTTGATGGTGCTCTCTCTCTCTCTTTCTCTCTCTCTTGCTCTCAGGTCACTCACTTTGGGGTAGGAAGCTGCCATGTCAAGTAGCCTGTTGGAGGGTCGAAGCCTCCAGTTCAGAGCAAAGAGGGTTAGCTTGGAAGAGGATCCTTCAGCCTTGGTCACGTTTCCAGAGGCCTGAAGCTCTGGCAACCACCCTGACTGCATCTTTATGAGAGACCCTAGCTAAGCTCCTCCTAGATCCACAGCCCTCAGAAACTGTGCTTTTAAGCTTCTTCACTTCGGGGTAACCTGTTATGGAGCAATAGCTAATTAATACACCTATAGGTGACAAGAAGTGCTGTGGAATTTTGTTGGTCACCGTAACACCCTATTAATCACCATGCTTAGCTTAGCTGATGGACAATTGGTTGTTTTAATATTTTAATTTCTCTTCAATACTACAAATCTTTTTTCATTCTTTCTTTGTACTTTCTTTGTGCTTTCTAAAAAATAATCCACAGTGCAAGCACTGTTCAGTCAAAAATCATTTAAACCAATGTCGATGATGTACTGCCTTCTTGGAGAAACAACTGAGTTTTATGGGGCTAGAAAAATATGGTTTCTATTTAGTGAATACAATCACTGACATGTGCTTCTATCTGAGAATCTGACCAAACAGTTTATCTTTTTCACAGACAAATATCACTACATCTAAAGGAAATCCAGATTTACATGCTTCATTTTTAAAATGCCTTAATAAGGAAAGAAAATAAAGCCATTAAAATGAAATCGTTCCCCTTTCTCTGTTAGCTTTTAACTAGGTTTCATTTTGTAGTAGCTTTTTACATTGTTGTAAAATATACAAATGAGTGTTTAAAAACAATTAAGTAATTCCATAATTCTGTTCCCTACACATTACAGAAAGAGAAGATGCATGTATATGAAAACAACGTACTTGTTTCCTTCTGTGTTTACACCATCAGTAATAAATTATTAAGAGAGGAACTTTTTTTTTTTAAAGGAGAATCCACGTGTTGGGCCCCTGCAGAATCATGTCATTTTCGTTACCTTTTTGCCTTAATTTTTATTTTATTTTTTCGGTCCTGACTGTGAAATAAAACCCTAGTTATTTATTTTCAGTTTAATTTTAGATGTTTTACAACCAATTTGCTGCAGTAATGGTGGCCTCTCCTTATTCTGCTATCATTGCATTTAGGGTAGATATAGAGTCCCATATAATCACGTTGGAAATTTCCCTGGAAAAAAATGATGTTGTTATTTTATTCAAGTTGGCATTACCTAGGATCACAAAACTTAAATTCTAAAATCTTTCACTCACATAGAAATATCTTACTATTTTTGTTTTTGTTATGAGAAAAGTTGTATCAGGGTTTAATTGAAAGAGCCATGTATTAAACATACAAAGACAAAAACAAGAAAACTAAACAAAAACAGCACATCAGCCTCAGTCTCATCCTTTTTCTGTCACTTACTGAATTTATCAGCTTAAATAAAGGCACTTTTTCTGTACCTCACTTTCTTAATTACTGAAAGGGACCTCTCAATCCTGTAGTATTTACTTCAGAAAATTTTGTGTGGATCAAGGGAAATAACACTTTGGAAAGTACTAAGCAATATACAAATACAAGAATAACTCTCTAAACGTACTCCATTTGAGTGTGTGGGAAGATCTCCAGCTTTCTGGAAAACATCCATCAATGAAAATTTCATGCCATTATTTAAAATGTTCTTGTGAATTTCAGTGTTCTTAGACAATTCTTTGCTGTTAGCACTACATATAGATACTACAAATAGTTCACGAGGACATATATCTCCTGGATAACAATCCTAATTCCCGGAAATTTTCTTGCAAATTGAAAAACAGTGCCCCATTCTTTTCAGTTCATCTGCTGGCCTAACCCCTGACTCTAGTCCAATCTTCAGGTCTTTCAGGAAATAGCAAGTACTAGACTTAGAATACAAGGCAAGCCACATCAGCAACTTTAGAAACTTGTAGCCAACATGTCTGAAAAAGAGAATAATGAGCTCTGCTTTGAATAAAATCATCGTCTCTCCTCAGCTCCTCCTTGTCTACCTATCTCTCTTTTGTCTTTGCCTTATTGTTCTGTCTCCTCACCTCTTTTATTTGTATCTGGGTCACTCTGTGTGTCCATCTCTACCTCCTCTTCCTAGACTCCTTCTCTGCTAGCTCTCCCTCCCTCTCCAAACACCCCTCTTAAATTCTGAGTCTCCAGGTTGCAGTTAAAATCCTTGAAGACAAATAAGGTAAGGTCGAGTATGGGCAAGATTCTGGAACTGCCAATAAGGAGTAAATGCAATTCTCTAGAGTCAGCCAGTGCTACTGCCAGCACAGTCGAATACTTTTTGTAATTTAGAAACTCAGTGGGACCTCAAACACTGATTTCCTGTCTGTTTTCTTTCTCAGCTTGCAGGCCTGAACAAGACTAGTGTGAGGCTTAAAAATGTTCTCTCTTTGTCCACGGTGTCATGGTATAGCCCTAGAAGGGCTCCATGGGCTGGACCAACTAAAGAGAAAGATTGACGTAAGGTGAATGGGAACACAGTTTAAACATTTTTGAGTCTTTAAGGAACCAAAGGAGAAATTCCCCTGAAATACTGTTTACATTTTAGAAGAAAGAACTAACTTCCTATAGGAGACCAGCCTCCTTTTGATAATGGGTTGAGGCATCAGTATTCATACCCAAAATAAAGACACACAGGAAGAATTAGCAAATATTCTGTAAAATCCGAGGAGAAAAGACATGATAGAAACTTTATTTATTTGGCATGCTTGATTCTTTTTCTGAGCTCAGGTTGAGTGCCTAGAATATGTAACCCCCACACATGAACAAACATCTGTGTCCAAACGAAGGAATCTTTTGCTCTCTGAAAATTCACCGACTGGTTTTACAAACTTTTCTGGACAGTTCAAATCACTGATTTTCAAAAGTTGTAAAAATAAAAACATAAAAACCCCATATGTCAGCCTTCTCCAACTGTCAAAAATTGGAGAAACAAATTCAAAATATACTTTATCATTGAACTAGCACATAAGAATTTGCTTTCACTTTTTATTGTTTTGCAGTCCTTGGAGTCATCTGTAAAACTGGGAAAACAACATTGACTTCAGGTTAGTTCAGTTAACAAAATAAGGATTTTGGGAGGAAAGGATTTGTCACTTAGTAGGGATAAATGTCACTCTTCTTCCCTCTTTATTACAAACATCACTGTTTCCCTGATATAGGGCTTTCTAACAGGGTGAGCTAGCACGTTAGAATCCTTTTTTAGCTTAGATTGTTAAATTTCTTCCAAATTACCTTGATTATCATGGATAGATTTAGTGCCATCTCTGTACTCACACAGCATTTTGCATAGGCTTTTTTATTAACAGCTTTATTGAGATATAGTTCATATTCCAAACAGTTTACGTATTTAAATAGTACAATTCAATGGCTCTTAGAATTTTTAAAGAGCTGTGCAATCATCATCACAATTTAATTTTAGAACATTTCATCACCCCCAAAAAAGAAACCATACTCCCATTAGCAGTCAATCCCCACTGCCAAGCCCTAGGCAACCACAAATGCACTTTGTATCTTTAGGAATTTGCCTATAGTGGACATTTCATATAACAAGATTCATACAATATGGCCTTTTGTGTCTGAACTCTTTTACTTAGCATCATGTTTTTGAGATTCATCCATGTTGTAGCATGCATCAGTACTTCACTCCTTTTTATTGTTGAAAGAGAGTCCATTGTATGGATATGCCACATATTGTTTATCTATTCATCAGTTGATGAACCTTTGGAGAATTTCCACTTTGTGGTTGTTATTACCAATGTTATCATAAGCCTTCATGAACACGTTTTTGAGTGGATGCATGTTTTCATTTCTCTTGGATATTTGTTGTTTTAGTTTCCTGGACTGCTCAGGGAAATACCATGAAATGGATCAGGTTAAACAATGGGAATTTATTCATTGGCAGTTTGAGGCTGGGGAAAAAATCCAAATCAAGACAAAATCTAGGGAATACTTTCTTCCCAAAGACTGGTTTTCTGGGACTGGCTACCTGTGATCCTTGGCTCCTCTGTCTCCTGGTTGCTCCCTTCTCTTCCAGGTTCCATTGATGTTCAGCTTCTGATTGCTCCCTCTGGCTTTTTCTCTTTGTCTGAATTTCATTCCACTTATGAAGGACTCCAGTAATAGGTTTAAGGCCCACCTCGATTGGGCCGGACCACACCTTAACTGAAGTGACCTCATCAAAAGGTCCTACTTACAATGGGTTCATCTCCAGAGGATGGATTAGATTTAAGAACATGATTTTCTGGGGTACACACAGCTCCAAACCACCACATATACCTAAGAATGGAATGGGTCGGTAATATGGTAACTCTGTTGTTTAACATTTTAAGGAACTGATTGATTCACTCCAATTTCTTCACATCCTTATCAACATTTTCTATTGTGGACTTTTTGATTATGGATTAAAAAGTGATTGAACAGTTGGTATCTCATTGAGATTTTGATCAGTATTTCCCTAGCAACTAATGATGAGCCTCTATTCATGTGTTTATTGTCCATTTGTATATCTTCTTTGGAGAAGTGTTTATTCAATGTTTTGCCCACTTTTAAAATATCTATTTTTTTATTATTTAATTGTAACAGTTCCTTATAGAGCTTAGATACAAGTCTCTTATATGTATGATTTGAAAATATTTTGTTTTATTTTTGGATTTTGTTTTTACTTTCTTGATGGTTTTATTTGCAAGCCAAATTTTTAAAAAAAATTGTTGAACTTTAATTTATCTATATTTTCTAGTTTGGTGCAGTAGCCTCTGATGTATGTTCTCAGAGACCATAGCCTTTAGCATGTGTGCTCAGTCTCTCTGAGTGCTCGGGTTGGCCAGCCTTTATTGGTATTACATCCGTTTAATTCCTAATTCCCTTGGGAAGGTTATAACCAATCTGGAAGTGGTGAAAGTGACTCATGCCCTGCTCGTAGCAATACAAACTGGTACAATATGTCTGGAATATAATAGTACTGCATTACAACTTATAAAAATGTCATACTTATTTATCAAAATGTATGCTTAAGAATTTAATAAAGAATAAAATTACTTTGGAAGACAGTAAATTGAAAAAATGAAAATATCCTAAATATGTAATAATAAGAGAACGGAAATAGAAATCAAACATCATAACATGAAGCAAAAACATAAATTCAAATATGATATTGAAATGAATAAAAAATTACTAGAGAGGCTCAATAAAAGAATGAGTTGGCAGAAAAAAGAATAAACAAACTTGAGGTTAGAGCAATAGAGATTATACAATTTGAAGAATGAAAAGAAAAAGAAATGAAGAAAAATGAATAGAACCTCAAAGAAATATGGAATTTCTTCAGGTGTACTGATATACATGTAACAGGAAGGAGAGGAAAGAGAGAAAGGGGCAGAAAATTATTTGAAAAAATAATGGCTGAAAACTTCTCAAATTTGAAGAAAAACGTTAATGTTCACATCCAAGAAGCTCAATGAACTCCAGGATTTCCCCAGCACAACATAGTCTAGATCAGGGGTTCTTAACCTTTTTTGTTCCACAGACCCCTTATTAAGTCCACACTATTACTGTGTATTATTTAATAAATATATCAGACCCACACCAAAATGTCCCCCCCAAAATAACATTTTTATGAATTTCAGTTCAAGGTTATGGACCCTGGTTAAGAACTCCTGGTTTAGATCCATCATAGTCAAACTCTAGACAGCCAAAGATAAAGAAAAAATCTTGAAAGCAGCAAGAGTAATATGACTTAACCTGTATAGGAAAACCTCCATGGGATTAATAATTGAATTTTTTTTAATTTTTAATTTTTAAAGAAGTTTTAGATAAAAATATCTAAAGTTACATAAAAATATAGGGGATATGTATATGCCTCCCCCCTCCCCCCACACACACTTTCCCACATTAACAACCACCTTCATTAGCGTGGTACATTCTCTAAAATTGAAGAACACATATTGAAGTATTGCTACTAACCATGGACCATAGTTTACATTATGCTTTACACTCTATCCCACAAAATTTTATAGATTATGACAAAAATATATATTGGCCTGTATATGTCATTGCAATGTAATGCAGGATAATTCCAATGTCCCACAAATGTCCCCATATTACTTTTTTTTCCCTTTTTTCCCCATATTACTTTTAATATGACTTTTAACACTGACTTTTTAAAAAATATATATTTTAAAACATGCTTAGATTACATAAACGTTACACAAATATTGCAAGAATTCCCATGTTCCCCACCTCCCACACCTCCCATAACATCTCACAAAAACATCTTTCATTAGTGTGGCACATCACCTGCAATGGATATACACATTCTGGGGCTTTGCCATTAAGCATGGGCCATAGTTCACATTGTAGACCACACTCTTTCCCACAGACTTCTGCATGTTATATGCTGATGTAAAATGGCCTATATCTGTCATTGTAATGTCACTCAGGATAATTCCCAAGTCCTGAAAAAGCCCCTGTATTACAACTGCTTTTTGCTTCCCTGCCCCAAAAGTGTCCAGTGGTCACTGGCTCCACCTTGCTGTTGTAATTTCTTCCATTACTTGAATCACAATATGTCTACAACAGAATACCATTAAGTCCACTGTAGTCCATAGCTCTTCCCCCAGTCCTGAGGAGTTTGGGATGGTGATGTCCACTCCACCTCCAAGTGAGAGTGGGCTTATATCCCATGGATATAGTGGATGGGATTATCCTGACTGTGGCTGCAGACCCTCTCCACTCACTGGGATGGCCATTGTCCATCATCATCTCCTCTCCTGGTGACTTGGGTGAGTCCATTGAGCTGTAGAGTAGGAGTTGCAGCTCCACCGAGATTCCAGGCACAGCTGGTAAATGGGCAGGCCAAAGGCTCCAGTCTCTGGAAGTACACCTAGAAACTCCAGCACCACATATAGGTTTGAATAGAAGGGACTGATGGGCCATGTGCAGGGAGGACTTATTTGAGTCCAACTCTGTCACTCTCAGGAGCACAGATTCCAAAGTAGAGCCCACTGATAAGGCATCAATCTCTGGAGCTATCCCCCCTTATATAGGACCTGGGAGTTTCCAGAGTCCTCAGGAGCTCCTCTGTGTGGGGTGATATCCACTGTGGTTTTCTATGAGATCCTACTGAGGTGTGCATAAGGGTTACCTCTGGGATGACCTCCCAACTCTCTTTGAAGTCTCTTAGCCTCATGAACCCATTTGTCTTTACCTTTTCCCCCTTTTATTCAAGGTCTTTTTACAGTCGTATTGCCAGTTGGCACTTGGTGTTAATCCCTCTTTGCCAGGGAGGCTCATCCCTGGGAGTCATGTCCCATGTTGGGGGGAACGTAATGCATTCATATGGTGAGTTTGGCTTAGAGAGAGGCCACATTTGAGCAACAAGGAGGCTCTCAGCTGGCAACCCTTAGGCACCCCGTAACAGTAGGCTTAGTTTCAATTACAAGAGCAAAGACTCTTAAGGCTAGTCATCAACAATAAGAACCCATTAGTGGACCATCCTCCTTTGCCAGACACTGCCTCTGCACTCAGGGGACTGTTGCTGCTCCCTTCAAGAATGTGGCAGAGCTCTCCAGGTTGGGAATTCAGCATTTCCTCATTTATTGAATGATTGTCCACCCACTGTGACCACACCCCACCCCTTGACAATTTTATATATCTTTCATGTATATTTAGATGAACTTCCTCCCATGAATCTCCCATCCCAGACACCCCCCACCAATGATCCTCTGCAGCCCCAGTTGTAACCCTTCTGTGATCTAAACCTTCCTGGAAAATGAAGCCCATATAATAACCAAATACAATTAATAGGAAAATGAAATAATAATGATAAACTTAAATGCAAGAGATAAAATACATGGAAACTCAGAAAAAAAAACTAAAAATAAAATATAATTAAAGGATTGGGCCATTCAAAAAATGGGAAAAACAAAAAAATTTTTAGAAAATTATTTTTTTTCCTTTTATCACTGCATTTTTGGGTGTCCAGTCTGTACCATGGCACCTTCCCCCTCTCACTCCCCAGTGTCTCCCAAATTTTCATTTAATTTTCAAAGAAGTTTTAGGTCACAGCAAAGTCACACACAGAATACTAGACACTCTCATATACTGAACCTCCTCCCCCTTTCCTTACCCCATATTAAAACCTTTTTGTATGTGGGTGGTAGCATTGTTATAGCTGTTATACAGGTAGTGAAACATAACTACTAAACATTGTCAATGGTTTACAGTATAGTTTATAATTTAGAAGGTACAGTTTAATAATTTTTGATGATATTTACCATGTACTATGTCCATTACTGTAAGGTAATGAAAAACGTTTCCCCTGACCACTAAATACCCTGTTTGATCTTTTCTGTTCCTTTGTCTCCATCCCCCTGGGACACATGACACCCCCCTGTCTTGACTCATTGAACGACAAGATTCATAGTTACATGCAACAAGAGGTCTTGACACACTGATTATCCTCCCCTGTTAGGATCCACCCTTGCCCCTAAGAGACACCCATCTGTCTGTTTCTGGGTGAATTGGTCCTCCCAAAGATGGGGGTTCATCTCCTTCCCACTCACCGTGTGGGTCTCTACTCCCCGACACAACACATTATGACAGGATGAACACTCACACACTCCCCAGAAGCCTACTCCAGATGTGCCCCGTCTTGAATGCCCCCAGAAACTAAACCCTAACCCAGTGACATTACCTTGTCATATTGTCATAAGAGCATTCCCACGCCTGCACTTTCAGCCTCATACCCACAAATCCCATGTTCACCTAGTCCATCTCCCATCTCTCCGTCCAGTATCCTGGGAATAATGAGAAACAATGGAGGCCAGAAGGCATTGCGATAGCATAGCAAAGTGATGAAAGAAACTCACCTGTTAGCCAATAATCCTGCATCCAGCAAGCCTTTGAAAAATAAAAAAGAAAGAAATATATTCACACATCAAAGACCCCTAATGAGATTTCCCAGGCTCTGTCTTCCCACGTTGGACACACTTGAGCCTAGGTTAAAAGATTAAGTCTTGAATGAGGTATATGGTCACCTCACCTATACAGAAGGAGCTATTTAAATCGTGAATAATGTCTAGAGTTGTATTATCCCAGCTACTAAAACAAACACCATATACTGGGTTGGCTTAACAACAGGGATTTACTATCTCATAGTTTGAGAAGTGAGAAGGCTTCTTCCTTCAGAGTCAGTATCTTCTGGCTGGCTGGCAATCTTCATGTTTCCTTGACTTGTCTGTTATATGGCAATGCACAAGACAATGTCTTCTTTCTCTTTAGGTTCTGTTGACTTCCAGCATCTGGCTTCTGCAGTTCTGACTTTCCTTCTGCTTATTAAGGACTCCAATAATCTGGATTAAAGCCCAACCTCTTTAGGGTGGGACACACTTTAAGTGAGATAACATCTTCAATGATCCTATTTACAATGAGTTCTCACCCACAGACCAGGGGTTGGGACCTGAACATGCCTTTGCTGGGGAACAGGATTCAATCCCCAATGCCTATTTTATACTCACATGTTTGCATAGTTTGTGTGAGCTTTCCCAGGGAACCAAACCAAATAAATCCAGAAATTAAAGGTTTTCTTTCTTTTCTTTTATTTTCATTTATTTATTTACTTATTTATTTATTTATTTATTTATTTATTTTTTCTTATCCAAGAGCAATTTTAAACAACACATATCATGCTGAACACATGTAACACAAATGGAATCTACTGTGTTTAATTGAAGTAAGTTGTTCCCACCACAACAGGGGAAAATAAGCTTGCAGACCATCTGCTTAACCCTTCCTTTTCAAATTCCCTGGAATTTTGATGTCTAATTTTGAAGATGTGCTCAAAAAACACTCATCAAAGTCCTGTGAGCAGCAAATATCCATGCTGCAAATGCATGGAGAAAAAGTACAAAGCCGTTAGTGCTGGTAATTGTTTGGCCATTTAAATTCTTCTCACATCAGCAGAAAAATAGACTTCTAAGCATTTTCAGAGGACAAGCATATAATAGAATCATACTATAAGTGATTAAATTAAAACACTTTCATTTCATGGGAAACTCATGCAATGCTAGGCCTTTTCAAAATAAGCAAAACTCTGTTTCTGTTGGTCACTGTAATTATCTTATTCTGGAACAGTATGTGTAATTGAGTTTTGAATTGGAGGCACTGGAAAAAGTTGTCAAAAATCAATTGAATTGATTTCCATTTATGCAGATGCATTGTGTTTTACAGTGGCTGGAGTTCTTTATGAATGGATTAGATTCTGGATGCAAGCCAATTTTCCAAATTTCAAATCCTATACCCCCTACTCTCACACTTTCCACAGATGTTTCCAAAACTTTCCCAAACAAATAATATGGCAAGTATTCTCATCCTGTATCAAGTCATTAGTTCTAAGATAGAAAATGGCAAGTTACCTCTCTAAAATGGAGTTAATAAAAATATGAAATTCAAATAATTCTAATAAAAATAGATACAAATATAGAACATTTATATAGCATAAAATAAGGCATATGTAGCTTAACTAGTAAGGATGGTAGCCCAGAGTTGCAAAGGACCATCCTGTGACAAAATAAATACAAACAAAACTGAGAGATCAAAAGAGGGAGATGGACCATAACTGAGTTTGAAATTCTGGATCTCAATGTTCCTGAAGCCAAATCTGCCTCTTTTGGACTTTTAAGTTAAGTTAAGCATATAAATTATATTTTTAGTATAAACTAGCTTAAGTCTTGGTATGTTGCTTGTAATAAAAGGGCATTAACACAAACATAGACTATTTGTGAATTTTATGGCATTTTATATGTTAGGCATATATTTGGAATATTAAAATTAGTTATGCCGATGGAATTTTATAGATTGTGATTTACAGTGATATAGCATGTCTTCATAATATTTATTTATGTGTTCATGCAGTCCAATTTATTGAGTATTTCTTTTGTGCAAGGCGACCTTTCTTTCCTTATAACACCCCATAAAGATATCAGCTCAGATAAATTAACTCTTTGGGAGAAATGAAGTAATTGCAAAGATATATGTGTTCTATTTTACCTAATCTTATAAAATAATAAAAATATAATAGCTGTAAGTGACTTCTATCCTAAATAGATTTTTTTTTTTTAAATTTTATTACTTCTTGTTAATCCCTCATGATTTTAGGATTCAGTAAGGTAAGCTACATTTTTGTTCTAAGTTAAAGGATTAATAAGTCATGACAATATGTTTTAGAGAAAAGATTGATAATCTAATATTTTGAGTTTTTAACTAATGGGTTGCCATAAATTCTATGTTTATTATTTGAATTATTGATATACAAGCAATGACTGGTGATTATGTCTACTTAGTACTGGATTCAAAGTAATTAAATGATTTAGAAAAAGGTCTTGAAGATTTACTAGTATAATAAGGTACTCAAGAGGCCATAAAAACCAAAATATAAAACTCAATTTCAAAATAAACTTATGTTCAAAAATAATTAAAACATTAAATCCTGAATGATAGTGGTTTCATGGTAAATATCATAAAAAATTATTAAACTGTACTGTTAAATTGTAAACTATACTGTAAACCATTGACAATGTTTAGTAGGTATGCTTCACTATCTGTACAACTGTTATAACAATGCTACCATCCACATAAAAAAGGTTTTAATATGTGGTGAAGAAAGGGGAAGGAGGTTGGGTATATGAGAGTCTCTAGTATTCTGTGTGTGACTTTGCTGTGACCTAAAACTTCTTTGAAAATTAAATGAAAATTCGGGAGACACTGGGTAGTGAGAGGGGGCAGGTGCCACAGTACAGACTGGATACCCGAAAATGCAGTGATAAAAGGAAAAATGTTAAAAAATTTTTTTTAAATTTTTTTGTTTTTTCCCATTTTTTGAATATCCCAACCCTTTAATTTTATTTTATTTTTAGTGTTTTTTTTTAAGTTTCCATGTATTTTATCTCTTATATTTAAACTTATCTTATTATTTCATTTTCCTATTAATTGTATTTGGCTATTATATGGGCTTCATCTTCAAGGAAGGTTTGGATCACAGAAGGGTTACAGAGGGGGCAGGAGAGGATCATTGATAGGGGATATCTGGGATGGGGGTTTCATGGGAGGAAGTTCACCTGAATATACATGAAAGATGTATAAAATTGTTCAAATGATCAAAGGGTGGGGCATGGTCACAGTGGGTAGACAATCACTCAATAAATGAGGGAATACTGAATTCCAACCTGGAGAGCTCTGCCACATCCTCCAAGGGAGCAGCAACAGTCTCCCGAGTGCAGGGACAGTGTCTGGCAAAGGAGGACAGTCCACTGATGGGTTCTTTTTTTTTTTTTTTT
>JAQZBX010051842.1:7245-19376 GCA_029593785.1 Cabassous unicinctus | reverse complement strand
AGAAGAAGAAAAAGAAAACCCCTTTCTCAGTCTTTTCAGATTAACCTGTGGAGGGTTCTCCTTCAAGGCTTATCCATACAATGCATTTAGAGAATAGCTCCAGGTCAAAGCATAGGGGCCTTTCTGATGCTTTCTACACATGCATCTTGTCTGGGGTAGGCTGTTTGGCCCTAGGAATTCCCCCATTTACACAGTTCTGAATGTCCCCTCTTCTCTAGAAAACAGTTTCATCATGGTCCTGGGCACTGCACTGTATGTCCTATAGTCAGCAATCCCTTACCCCAGGCAGCACAACTTGAAGACTCTTCTACAGCATTCTTTAGGATAGTTCTGTGAGCTGCTTTCTACATGAAGGGCAAGTTCTGGGATGACAAGTCTTTCATGCCATCACCATACAGAATGGGTGAGACATATGAGCTCCCAGTATGTGCACAAGGCTTACTCTGCTCCCTCTGGAACCAGGACCAGGTATCTGCACTGGAAGTGCAGGCTGGCTCTGTGCTGAACTGGTGGGGGGTGAGGGAAGGTCCAGCCAGGACACTATGAGATCCTACCATTTTTCTTTAGGTACTGGGGCTGGGGATTGAACCCGGGACCTTGTATGTGGGAAGCCAGTGTTCAACCACTGAGCCACATCGGCTCCCTGAGTTGGTTTTTTCATTTGTTTGCATGTTGTTTTTTTTGTTTTTAGGAGGCATTGGGACAGAACTGGGACCTCTCATGTGGGAAGCAGGCACTCAACTGCTTGAGCCACATCCATTCTCAACCTACCACTTTTAAGTAACGTTTTTCTTGATTAGGGGCTTGCCATATTAGTGCAGTCCTTTGTTTTCTAGAGCTTTGAGAAAGATGTTTCTGCCAATTCTTGCTGGTTGTTCTAAGCTTCTATGGGGGGATGGAGCCCTGAAGCATCGTATGCTGCTATCTTTCCCATTGCTGTAGCACTTTTTCATGTAATGATTTTTATCAGTTAAAATTTTTTTTGTTTTTTTTTTCTTCTCTCACCTCTGTAGATGTTTTTATACAGTGTCCCGGAAAGAAGCAACTGAGATGCTCGAGAAGAACCCTTCCTTGGGAAATATGATCCTGAGGCCTGGTAGTGACAGTGGAAATTACTCCATCACGATCCGGCAGGAGATAGAGTATGTTTAATTAAAAAAATTATGGAATTATTAAAAAGTATGATATCATTTAGAAGACAAAATCTTATAGGTTCAGATCAGTACTTGCTATGTGTTTTGTTGGGGCTAAAAATATGAACACAAGGATAGAAAAGGAATGTCATAAAAGCAATGCTAAAGCTGTATCTCAGGCTAATATTTTCAGTAGAGAAGAAGAAGAAGAAGAAGCAAATTACTTGGGCCCTGGGTACAGTTGTATTGTTCATTCATTTATTCAATGCAAATAATATTTATTGTGCAGCTAGTAGGTACCAAGGAATGTTGTAGGAACTGGGGCTATAACAGCAAACAAAACAATGCCTCCGTTTTCAAAGATCTTACATTCTTATGAGGAGACATGGACTACGAAAAACCTATACCACTAAAAATATTGTATATATGGTGATAAAGTCTATGGGGGTAAAATAAAGCAAGGTGAGAGAGATGGGAACTCTCAGGGGTAGACAGAGAAAATTTTTGTGGTTGCTACTGTTGCTTTCATATAAAGTGGTGAGAGAAGGCCTACTTTATTAACTGACATTTAAGCAGAGACCTGAAGGAAGTGAGTGAGCAAACCATGTCCATTTCTGGGGCAAGAATGGTCCAGGCAGCAAGTGCTTATGCCCTGAGGCAGGAGTGCACTTAGCTTGTTCAAGGAACAAAAAGAGGCCACTGAGACTGCAATGGAGTGAACAAGGAGAAAGGATTAGGAGATGAGATTTCAGAGTTGAATGTGGGGACAGAACACTCAAGGCCTTACAGGCCTAAGGACAAGGGCTTTGCTCTGAAAGCCATAAGAAGCCACTGGACTATGGTGAATAAAGAAATGACATCATCTGACGTCTATAAAAAGGATCACTAAGGATTCTCTCATCAAGGTTAATAATGTTTCTGAAGAAATGTTTTACCTTTGATAAAGTCAATAACACCTATACACAAAAGTTGAGTTTTCTGTCTACCTGGGGTGGTTGGATCTTTTAAATTTCATTCCAACTCTCAGAATCTATGAATGCTTGCATTTCAATAGGGACTCTGGCTTAGTTAACACTTTCATGGTTGGTAATATAATCAAAATATACAAGTTTCCTTAAATTTATATTCCCTTATTGCCCGATATGAAAATATTCAATAAATAATTATCTTTCATATAAAAGCATAAGCAGAACTTTGATTCTTGAATTTGCCATTCTTCCTGGGGATAATATTATTCTATTATTGTTTAAGCCATAATATATCTATCAATGAATCTATCAATCCACCCCATAAATATCAATATTTCTAGAGAGATTAAATATAAAGACACTTTCAGTGAATAAAGTCAATACAAAGAAAATACTAACTTGCAGGACAAATTTTAAATTATTGCATTATTACTGCATTGCTAATGTAAGCCATTGCCCTATAAGTTTCATTTACTTGCCAATTATTCTGTGTAAACAGATTTGTCTTTATATACTAGCGATGTATACTGAACACAGGGCAAGAATGTTAGATGGTAAATCACATCCTGGTTTTGTGTGTGTGTGTGTGTGTAAGAGGATGTCTGTGTGTATGTATATGTGTATATTTATACAAAATGAAATATCTATTTAAACTTAACATTGTTGTGGTTTCATTATATTTCATGTCTATTATAGGCTAACATTGGAGTTACTGGATTTTCAAGTATTATGGTAGAATATCATAGGTTATCTAGTTATACCTTATTTGATTTATAATTTAATTGGCTATCTTAACACAAATTCAAAAGAAATTAAAATTATGACAGACATTAGAAGTTAGTGAATTTAGAAGAACTCTTGGGAGAAAAGTGAATTTTTCTGTTTGGTATATCCCGGTCAAAGAGCTTAACCTATGAAGAGTTTAGGAAATAAAAGATTATCATATAAAATACAGAATGCCATTAACTCTACTTCCACTTTTAAAAATAAGAGGATATACAGTTGAATTAAAATTTATCTACAATATTTGTTTTAAAGAAATATAATCCAAAGGCTTGAAAGTGAAATTAGATCACACAAGAGAGTGATTAATTTTTTTTCTTCATTTTTATAAAATTGTAGCCTAATCTCTTTTAAGGTGATCTAAGGTAGTCCAGCTTTTTGCATTGCATTTTCCATACAATTGAGCACTGAGAAAAACAGCATTTTCTGCAGTGGGTGTGGTTTATGATAAAATGCAATAAGTTTCTACCCTTAAGATATAAATTTAATTCATAGTTTTTACTTATATTTGTCTTGTATTTAAGCTATATTTAAACTTATGAGAAAGAATCTGGATAAGGAGTTCATATAAAATTATGAAATTCTAGGTAAACCCATTTCCAAGTTGAACTCATATGGAAATTCATGCTTTTGTACAGCTGTTGGTCATAAAAACATAATATTTCTGGGAAAATTCTAATCACCCCTCAAAAGTTCATACTTAGAAAGCAAGAAGTGAAGTAAAATAGTCAAACTAGAACATTCTAACACTGGTGTCAGCATGTACTTATGTAGGCTGGGGAATAGTTTATACCTGGAAATAGCTAAGAAAACTTTTATTGTACAAACTTTCCCTATGAGCTAGATATATCTATCATGTTAAGGATTGTTACATGTGTTCTTTATGCCTTAAAACAGATTTTTTAGAATGCCTGATATTAAAATATTCTGTTTAACAGACCACTTAATTTAAAGGATAGCAATTGTAGAGATGATTAAAATTTTAACTTGTTAGCTTGTACAACTTAATTGAAAAGATTTTGGCAGAAATCTAGACTATTTGGAAGAACCTGTGTTACCCACAAAATCAATTCATTCTTTCACAGATTATAGGCTCAATGTTCAGTCATGCAAATTAGATGAGTGTGTCTGGCAAAACAGTAACTGAAAAGGACAAGTTGGTTTACAAAGCAGTACTTGAAAGCAAAATCATTTATATCTGTTAATAAATCAGCTGTAGGAGGGAAGGTTGTAGTTCTTAGGAGAGAACAAAAGTTATTAAAAAACAAACAAACAAACAGACAAAAAAAGTTATTCAATGCCAGATTGTTCCGTGACTCTTCTTTTGATGTCAAAGATCATCTACCTTTACCCAGCCCTGTGCTGTGTGAATTCATAAGACATAAAGCTATTTTTACAACAGACTTCCTGGTTTTGTTTTGTTTTCTTGAAATTGTCATGACCAGGTGGCAAGCTAGTACTGTATAGACACTTCAGAAAGCCATTAGCCAAGGGAGCACTAGAAAATATTAACCTAAAATTCTCTCCTTTGCAAACATTTTGGTCAGAAGCTAAGAACAAGAGTTATAACCACATTTATGGCCCAAATATTTTATAGAGATTTCTTCTTTCTTGAGGTCATAGTCAAGAAAGCTTAATATAGCAATGTTTATCAATCTTGTTTTTTTTACTCTCCCTTTACTCCTTTGGAAAAACAAAATATCAAAGAAAAACCAAAGGTCTAAAATGACAGTCAAAACCTAAGCAACTTTAATGGAATTTGTGATCCACCTGTTTTTCTGCTTCAGAATTTAGTCCTATTAGAAGTTCCAAGAGACCATGTTGACCTATGCTACTTTGTCATGAACAATGATGATGATGATGATAATATGATGGCTATTACTAACAGCAACAATCACTACCCCCATTTTTAGAGTATCATGTGTAGGCACTGTGTTGAACGCTTGACAAACATTTACTCTAGGAACAATAACCTCTTTGAGACAGATACTATTTTCCATGTTATAAAAATGAAGACGCTGAGCTTCACAGAAATTACTAAATTAAAACAATAAATTTTAAAAGCAGTAAAAAAGATAGTTATTATTTACTGAGTGCTTAAATGTGCCAGGCACTATACTAAGGGCTTTACAAACATTAACTCACAGAAACCCTGTGAGGCAGGCATTATTACCTCCATTTTATAAATGAAGAAATGGAGGCTTAGAGAGCTCACAAATCGGAACCAAAATTTGAATGTTGATGTTTCTGGTTATAAAGGCCATATCCTTCAAGCTTCCTATTAGTCTTTCAAGGAATAGCAACCATTCATTTCATAGGAATACAATACAAAACGGTAAGAATTTTAAAAAATAACTATGGTTACTAATAGGATGAATCACCCCAAGTAGACTTGTAAGACTTCCTCTGTCCAAGAATATTTCCTTCACCAGTAATTCCTGAAGGTTCACCTCTAAGGAATACATTTTTTTTTTTCCTTGGAGGGGAATTGGTAGGTTAGGTGTTATCCCATGTTTAGAAAGTAAAACTCTCTAAGAAGACATTGTAATTAATTTATAAGCTGTTTTCTAAGGTGATATAAAATTGGGAGAAGATATGGATATAGTGGTGAGATGAGGAGAGAGTTCACTAAATAGGAGATTTCTGTGTAGTTGAGCCCTAGAGGAATGTGGACTGGAATGGAGAGAGGAAGGTGGGAAGTCTCTATAGTCAAGTTTAACCAGATAGACAATTTTAACCTTTGACAGCTTCTGTACATGAACAGATGTTGAATTACTTTATCTTTCAAGCAAATGATAGAGTAATAAATGCTGTTAACTTTTCAACATTAGAAAAAATTTTGGTCCTAACACTTTTGCCGTCTGAATCAAAGGATTTCAATGCAAACATACTGTTCAAGAAAACTGGCATGGACACCGACTTCAGCTCTCAATATAAATTCATTGAGTTGCTAGCAGATAGCACTATGAGATGGGTTCTTAATATTTTAAAAACTAATTTCCATAAATATTTGTGTGCCTAATACTGGAATACAAAGGTGAATAGAATGTACTTCTTGTTCTTAAGCAGTTCATAGTCAATAAAATACCATTTTTGTTTAGGATGGTAATAATTTAGAGTGCTATGTGACAGGAGAGGAAGATCTTAAGATTCATCTACTGTACTTATAGTCCACCTATGTATTCATATAATACCTAACACCTAGGATTTTCCATGTCTCTTAAGTCAGCCTGGAAGTTAGCAAATATCTGCAGTGATGTTGCTGGCAGGAAAAACAGCCACTGAGATATTTCTGATTGGAATAGTGATGAAGTGAAGTAGAAAGTAATTTGCTTTCAATAATTTTTCCACTTCCCTTTTTAATATAAAGAAGATATATTTGATTTGTATAGCCTACATAGGCATATAATAATGTTTGTCTTTTGAAAGTTACTGGAAATTTAAAAAGTTTCTGCTTGAAAGATTTTTAGTTCTTGATTCTTTCTTTTCCTCTCTCTTTGTTGCTTTTTCTCATTCACCCACTCAAGGACCCTGATTTTCTGATCCCCTAGTATATAACTCCCAAAAAGAGACATAGTGAGCCAGATAAATGGAAAACCAAAAACCATCTAAACTTTTTTACTAAACCATAGTCATGAGAACATAAGTTTGCTATACAGGTGACATTTTATACTCACTTTAGTTTGCACTGGCCCAAGAGTACGATCAAATGGAGATTAACCATTTATTTCATTTTAGCATGCCAAGAATCAAGCACTACAAAGTGATGAGTATAGGGGAAAACTACACTATTGAACTGGAAAAACCTGTAAGTACTATTTCTTTGTTGTTGATAAACTTTCTCCTGATTCCTGTCAAACCTTGTAACCAAAGAAAGGTGAAAAAACAGACTTCTTTCCCAGGAACCTCGTGCTGAAGAAACACAGGCATGTTAAGGAGTCCTGAAGGTGTCAGATATCCAGGGTAAGAAGTGAGATGCATGAACAGCTGAATGAGGCAAAGTAGGAGATAATCTGCTTCCAGTACTTTTCTACTTTTCTTTCTCTGCAAGTCTTTATCAATATAATTATTTTGGGGAGCTGATGTAGCTCAAGTGGTTGAGCGCCTGCTTCCCATGTACGAGGTCCCAGATTCGATCCCCAGTACCTCCTAAAAACTAAAACAAAACAAGCAAACAACAAAAAAACCAGCTGGTGGGAGCCAGTGTAGCTCTCAGTGACTGAGTGCTGGCTTCCCACATACAAGGTCCCGGTTTCAAACCCCAGCCCAGGTACTTAAAAAAAAAAAATTTCAAGGATAGATAAAAATGTTTTGTTAAATATCTGTATTACATTCTGCAATTATAAGTATTTAAATGTGCTTATTCCTAATGAGAAGAAATCTGTGAATACCTTCTTTTCTAACAATTGCCTTGTAATAATAGTTCAGAAATCCCTCTTTTTAGCAACGTAACAGTGAAGAAAGGGTTTCTTCCTTATCTGCAACCATTCTCCCATCCCACCCAACCTATCATTGGCTGATACATTATTACCACCAGATAATGTGTTAGGCACAGAGCTAAGTATTTTACATATATCATCTAATTTAATCCTTATCATCACCCTGAGGTAAATATTATTATGCCTTGCATACAGGTGAGAAAAATGGTATTTATACTGGTCTCAACCCATGAGAATGCAGTGATATGCCTATGTTCCAACATGCTGAAAAGGGGGAATATAGCTCTGTGATCCTAGGCTACAGTAGTGGGAAGAGGGGCCAGGAAGGGTATCTCTAGTACCACTTAAAAGGAACTGATGGGCCTTGAAGATATTTATATTTCTCTGAAATTAAGCTCCTAGTTCCAGTTTCTCCAGGCCCAGTGTGTTGATCAATTAAACAAGGGATGGTATGGTTAAATTTCTTATGTTTTGACCATAATTCTTCAAGTGTAGTAGTGACCTCTGCCAAGAGCAAAGCAGCTGCTAATTCATACATCCCGCTTATACCGTTGCTATAAATGCCTCCCAGAGCATTTCAGTTTTTACATTCATGCCCGACTGGGTTTTTTCAAAATTTCTAATGAAGGAGGCAGGGATCTTTTGCTAAAGGATAATACAGATAACCAAGTGACTGGAGGCAATGGTCAGGGAAGAAGAATGTGCCTCTGCAACTGGTAAACTAGGGCTTACTTATTTGCCATTAGCCATACAGTCCACAATGTAAGGGAAGCTAACAGCCTGGGTTATCTTTTCTCCTTTCACCCTTATTGGCCCTATCTCCCAACCAGGTTGTCTTCTTGTGAATTCTTTTTCCTCTTCGAGATTATCCTGGATATCTAGGTGTAACCTAATTTCACTTGTATGAAAATATTGGTATAGTGGGTGGCAATATATTTCAGTTACTCCAAGCTAAGTATCTTATTAAAATAAGATATTACAATGCTTAAATTCCCCAGTTTTTATGGGTTATTTGGCTTCAAGCAGAAGAAAACAACTATGGTTAACAAGTGAAAATGAACTCATTTTAAGAACATAGGAAGCACACAGAAAAACTGGAAGGCTAGAAAACCTTCAGGGACTAGGAAGCAGTTGCTTGTACTAAGAATCATCTGATTAGGAAGTTGCTATCCTTCCTTGTTCCTCTACTCAAGATTCAAATTTCAGGAAGGAAGCATTTTCTGGCCTAGCTTGAGTCACATTCTTATATCTTAATTGGGGAGAGCAGTGTGCTAATTATGGCCCACCAAACTGTATCCAATGGGCAAGGGGTAATTCCTTAACATGAAATTGGATATGGTCAGGAAAGGGAAATGAGATCTTGGATAGGAAAAACCATGTCGATTTAATAAGCCATTGAATTGAGGTATTGACATGATTGTCTAGAGGTCAGGAAATACATAATAATTTCCATTAAATTTCAGTTGAGCCTTCTCTCACTGTTTTTACACAGGTGACACTGAGCCTTCTGTCATTCTCTTTTTATATAGGTGACACTCCCAAACCTTTTCAGCGTCATTGATTATTTTGTAAAGGAGACTCGAGGAAATTTAAGACCATTTATATATTCAACTGATGAAAATCTTGGTATGTACTGCATTTTATTGCTATATTAAGTAAAACCAAACAAACAACAAAGAAAACAACTCTCTCTATGATTTGTAATACCAGCCAGGTAGAAACTGTAGTTCAGCCTTTAAAGTTTATCCATTTGGAAATCATTTTGTTATTGACTCTGTGAAAATAAGGTAGTACCTATATCCTTAGGAAGAGAACATAGGCATATTCTTGGGAATACTAAACGCTGAGGCCTGTGTTGTGACAATTTATTCCGTCATTCTACATGGCTTTATCAAGCAAGTTGAGAGTTAAGGAAGAAACCAACTCTTACAGAGTCATGGAAACCAAAAAGAATAATTTAAAAGAATGCTCTGTCAACAATGTCAGATGCTCCAGACAGGTTAAAATGGATGAGGATTAAGGAGAGACTATGGGGATTGATCATTAAGCTGTAGATGACTCAAGAGAGACATTTTACTTTAGTATAAGACAGAAATTAAATTGCAAGATAATAAGCAGTGAGTGGGTGGTGAGGAAGTACGGATAAGCATTGTAGTCAGGACTGGCTATTTAATTTGTGAGGTATCTTTGTTCTTAAATTAAGAATTTCAAAAGGGCAAGAGCAGAACATAAAACCAAGCATGGGGCCCTGTGTAACTGGTAATATGCCCATGATATTGGCCTTGTCTGTAGCCCTGCTCTGGCAGAGCAAGACAGTCTGGATATTATAGTTTCTCTCCATCCTTTGAAGCAGTCCCTTGTGTGCTTTTTCCTTGGCAAGCTGTAAGCAGACGAGATACAATATATCCGGCTGGTTTGAATTTCATGATTATCAGAACAAGCCTCTGTTCTTACTGATTAAAAGGGAAAACAACTTTATTTTACTACCTGTATAATGGGACATCTAGAAAATCTGATTAAAAGGACAGCAAATTTGAAAGTTCAAGTTCTTCTTAAAACATAGTCATGACTCTTTTGATACCAAACAACTAAAAAAATTTTCAGTCTGAAGAAATTTTAGAAAATTATCTAATACAGTATCTCACTCTGTATATGGGAATCACCTATACCACTTGCTCCAGGAAATATCTCTAAGTTGTGGCCATTCAGTCTGTTTGAACATTTCTCATGATAAGGGGTTCATTGATTTTTGAGGCAGACACTACTGGTCAGCTCTAATTATGAGAGAATTCTACCTTAATATTGAGTTTGAAACATGCCTTCCCTTAGCTTGCACATATTAATACTATTTCTGGTTTTAAAACAATACAGGTGTGTGTGGGAGGCAGATGTAGCTCAAGTGGTTGAATGCCTGCTTCCCATGTGTGAGGTCTTGGTTTCAATCCTGGTACCAAATGAAACATACACACACACACACACACACACACACACAGAGGCTTGCTTTTTAAACTGATAGTCCATTTGACAATTCATCAAATATTTACAAACTGCCACAATGTCCCCCCCTGCCCCTTAGTCTTTTTTCTCTCTCTTGCTTTAATTACTGGT
The DNA here is from genome assembly GCA_029593785.1 of Cabassous unicinctus. NCBI lineage: Eukaryota > Metazoa > Chordata > Mammalia > Cingulata > Chlamyphoridae > Cabassous > Cabassous unicinctus. Next base: position 8,945 of record JAQZBX010051842.1, on the reverse strand, counting down.
TCCTTCAAAACTCTCACTCTCATACTTGAGCTTCTCTGGATACCTTCTAATTTTTGAACATCTCTTTTAAAACAAGAGGTGAACACATTACTATGGATATGGCCAGTATAGTACATGACCTGTGCTTTATGCAGGAAAACCAAAAGGAATTCTCTGGGAATGGTAATTAATATAGGCTAAACTTTTCAGAGACCAAATGATTTCCTATAACATATCTAAAATAATTTTGTAGGTAAGGGACAGAATCCAATATAACTTGCAACATTCATGAAGGATATTGTGTCAGTTATCTAATGCTATATAACTAACCACCTCAAAACATGGTGGCTTAAATCAACAACCACACAATTTTGCTCACAATTATGTGGGTCAGCAATTTGGATTGGATTCAGTTGAGTAGTTCTGCTAGTCTCATCTGGTGTCATTCACATGGCTGCAACCATCTGGAGGCTAGACTGTGGCTGATGGTCCTACTTGGCCTCACTCACACATCTGGTGGTTGGTGCTGGTGGTGAGCAGATGCTGGTCGAGTCTCTTTTCATGTGGTTTCCCATTCTTAAGGAGGTTATCTCACACTCTTTTACCAGAGATCTCAGAGCAATAAGAAGGACAGAGGTATCTGCATAGCCTTTTGAGGCTTGGGCTGGAAATTATTATGTCACTGCATTCTATTGGTTTGCATTCTATTGATTAAAGCAAGTCACAAGGTCAGGCCCAGATAAACTCCACCTCTTGATTACAGAAGTAGCAAAATCACATTGTAGAAGGATGTTCATATAAACAGAATTTGTTTTGGCCATCTTTGCATCTACCACAATGTTAAATACAATTAATTTTTCTTTATGGCTCTGAGATCTAAATTGTCACTTTTGTGAAACTCCTGTGGCCCCTTCCAGCTTCTCCATGGAGGCAGTTATACCTTCACAAATTGCTCCTGTGTCAGCCTCCTTGCAATCATTTCTTGCTATGCCTGTATGCAAGAGCTTTTCATCATTATATTTTGCTATTATTAATGCTGGGGATAAAGTGTGGACCACTTGGAGATTTTAGTATAGGAGAAGGTATGAATTGAATAAATAATCCCAAATATAATATATCTTACAAGTGGGAATACACAGGGGCTATATTTATTGCTTTTTAAAAAACTCTATTTTTAAAATTTATGTACAATAAATTCACTCTTTTTGGTGTACAGGTCTATGAATTTTGATACTATCACCACAATCAAGATGCAGAAAATTCCATTGCCTTGAAAAATTCCCTGATGTTTCTCCTTTGTAATCAACCTCTCTCCCCACCAATAGACCCTGGCAACCACTGATCTTTTTTTTTTTTTTTAAATTCCTATGCTTTTGCCTTCTTCAGAATATCACATAAATATAATCACAGTATATAACCTTTTGAGACTGTTTTTTTTCACTCATCATAATGCCTTTTAATTCATACAAGCTGCTGTGTGTACTAATAGCTCCTTCTTTTTCATTGCCAAATAGAATCTCACTGTATGAATGTACAGTTGATTAAATTATCAATTTAAAGGCATCTGGTTTGTTTCCAATTTGTGGCAATAATTAATTAAGTTGTATAAATATTCGTGCATAGGTTTTTGTATGAATATACGTCTTCATTTCAGTTGGGTAAAAGACACATCCAGTTCTGAAAATATATTTGTTAGAGAGAAAAAAAAAAAAAAAAAAAAA
>JAQZBX010051841.1:0-19278 GCA_029593785.1 Cabassous unicinctus | reverse complement strand
TTTTTTTGGCGTTACCAGGGATTGAACCCAGGACCTAGTATATGTGAAGCAGGCGCTCAACCACTGAGCTATACCTGCTCCAAGACCCCACCGTTTATAAGTTGCCTTTTTCTTGATTTGGCGCTCACCCTGTTACTGCAGTATTTTCACTGGTTTTTGGAGCTTTGAGGCAGATGTTTCTTCCAGCTGTTGCCAGTTGTTCAAAGCTTCTGTGGGGAGATTGAGCTCTGGAGTGTCCCACTCTACATCTTGATTAAAATTTTAAAAAAGATCATTTTTGGACGTGCCAAAAGGTGGAGGGAAAGGAAGTTGATGAAGAAATAAAGGAAATTTGTTTTGTGGAATCCTGTGCACTGATGTCTTTTTACCCCTGAATCTCAGATCACAGGAGGAACAGATTAAGAACGCCATCGATAAGCTTTACGTGGTGTTTGGAGCAGAGATACTAAAGAAGATCCCAGGTCGTGTGTCCACAGAAGTTGATGCCAGGTACAGCAGGTGCTGCTGCCCACACTGGGTGGCCGGCCAGGTGGCCTGCGCCGAGCGAGTGGGCACGACAGCAGAGCTGCAGTGGCGTCCTGTGCAGACGGGCTCTGCACGGTCTCCTCGGAGTGCCTGTGGAGTGACCGTCCCCGCTAATCCAGCTGACGAGGGTTCACCCTGAGATCAGGTCATCGCCCATCTCCGGGTCACCGTGCGTGTAGAGCGCGAGGGAACCCTGCTCACGGCTGAGCTCGGTGGTGGCTGGGGTGGGCATTTGGGCCCCTCTCCTGTGGCGTCCCAAGCGGCCTGTGCAGCTGCCCATTCCCTGGCAGGCTCTCCTTTGACAAGGACGAGATGGTGGCGCGAGCCAGACGCCTCATCGAGCTCTACAAAGAGGCTGGAGTCGACAGGGAGCGGATCCTCATCAAGCTGTCGTCAACGTGGGAAGGGATTCAGGCTGGGAAGTGAGTGTCCCCCAGGGCAGAGCCGGGCAGCGGGCGGTGCGGTCGGGCAGGCTCCTTAGAAGAGGGACGTCCAGAGGTGAGCATGCCAGCAGACTTCATTTGCTTTCAGTCCTCTCCTTACATGTGCACACGTAAAGTTAAATAGGTTATTTCTGTACAAAGTGTAGGTTCAATGTGAAAATACAGAAAAAAACAGTACAAAGTAGAACCCTGGGACGTTCTCGCCGACGTCTGCGACACCTTAGGTCTGCGAGTGCACCTGCTCGGCCAGCCACGCTGTGGAGGGTTCTGCCGGGGCCTGGCCTCTGGGAGGGGCTCCATGTGGCCCCCACCCCTGCTGGTCACCCGACAAGGAAGCAGCAGGGCAGCGTGAACACAGCCACGCCACCTCCTTTGAGGTGTAAGTCCCATCTTCAATTCCGTGGTCCCCGGTCTCTTCACAGAGCCACCACCCATCACTGCAGTCGAGTTAAACATTTCTTCACCCCAGAAGGAAAGCCTGTGCCCATTAGCAGCCATTCCCCACCCCAGGCCTTGGTCTACTCCTGTGGCTTGTCGGACATTTCAAGCGTTGGCAGCACAGAGAGCATGGCCTTTGGTGGGCCCGACATTGTCACGGTCCATCCGCGCTGTGCCCTCCATCAGCACTTGTGGGTGGCGCTGGGAGTGGGCCTGCCAGCCTGTCCCCTTGCTGCCCCTAGTGGCTGCACAGTGGTCTTGTCCGGCACCGGGCAAGCGTCTCTGCTGGTGGCTCCTCTGCCCGGGCCTCTGGATGTGCTGTGGCCTCGCCCTTTGCTCAGGGACCAGCCCCCAGCCGGGTTGGCAGGGGTGCTGTCGGGGGGAGACAGGCAGGCCGAGGCACCCTGCCTGCTCCCTGACTCGGGTGAGGGCGGCTGGGCCGCAAGGTCGCTGTGGAGAAGCCCCTGGGAGAGTGAGGGCCAGTGGTGGGGCAGGGGCATGGGAACCGTTTCCGTTTCCAGCCTGGGAGGAGGGGCTGCAGGTGCCAGTGCAGCATCTGGCACCCTGGAGACCCTTTGGCCCTGTGTCCGCTTTGCACCACGGGTCCAATGAAGAGAATTGCAGCCCCTCAGCCCACTAGCCTGCGTGACCCGGGAGCACCTCTGGCTTTGCTCCTGACAGGTGTAGGCTGGTCCAGTTGCTAAACCGCAACCCTCCCGAGAGCAGCCTGGCCTGACAGCCCCGTCCCCACAGGGAGCTCGAGGAGCAGCACGGCATCCACTGCAACATGACGCTGCTCTTCTCCTTCGCCCAGGCCGTGGCCTGTGCCGAGGCGGGCGTGACGCTCATCTCCCCGTTCGTGGGGCGCATCCTGGACTGGCACGTGGCGAACACAGACAAGAAGGCCTATGAGCCCCTGGAGGACCCCGGTGAGCTGGCCCTCGGGGCCGAGGGGGCCTCACAGGTGGTGCTGGGGGCTGCACTGGGCCTGGGGCTGGTGGGGCCAGCTGGGGACACAGTGGTCTCCCCCAGGCGTGAAGAGCGTCACCAAAATCTACAACTACTACAAGAAGTTCGGCTATAAGACCATCGTGATGGGCGCCTCTTTCCGCAACACGGGTGAGATCAAGGCGCTGGCTGGCTGTGACTTCCTCACCATCTCGCCCAAGCTCCTGGCGGAGCTCCTCAAGGACAGCTCCAAGCTCACACCAGCGCTCTCTGCCAAGGCCGGTGAGTGCTCCCACGCCGCCCTCTGCTGCGGCCATGGTCTGGGCTCCCCTAGTACACGGGTGACAGTGGTGACACCGTTACACAGCGCCCTGGGGACTCCGAGGTGCCGCCCGGAAGCGGGCTAGACCCACGTGGGCGGGTAGGTGAGGTCCAGGTTTGCCACCTAGCCCAGGCCAGCGATCTGGAGAAAGTCCACCTGGACGAGAAGACCTTCCGCTGGCTGCACAACGAGGACCAGATGGCTGTTGAGAAGCTGTCGGATGGGATCCGCAAGTTTGCCGCGGATGCAGTGAAGCTGGAACGGATGCTGGAGGTGGGTGCCCCGGGGGCTCTGCGGAAGCTGGAAGCACCCTGAGGGCCCCCAGGCCGTGCCCAGGCTCACGCTGTGTTTGCTTCTAGGAACGGATGTTCAGCGCAGAAAACGGGAAGTAGCACCAGAGGCCGCAGCCCACAGCATCGCTCCCTGAATCTGGTCTATACACACACACCTTGCAGCGAACCCTGCGTTTTTTACCAATTGGAAGAGGAATCATAGATTTTTCTGATTTTTATGTAAAATTTTGCCTAATGCATTAAAGCAGACACTTTCCTGGGTGATGTTTCAATTCACTGCCCAACCCCTGCCCAGCTTCTCTCAGCTGAGATGAGAAGATGGGGGGCCCAGGGCTCCACATGGCCTGCCAGGTGGTGCCCTCGTCTGAGCTGTGTGGGGAGGCTGGACCCGGTGGGGGTTCTGCCTGAGCCTAGCCTGTTCCCTCCAGACCCACAGGTCCCAGGCAGGTTTGGGAGGCAGGTGGGCTTTGTCCTGTGGGCACCAACCAAGGCTTGGGCTCAGCCCAGGACCCAGACCCCAGCCCCAGCCTGAGGCCGGGTGGCAGGTACTGCCCAGCTGCACCATCTGGTGGGCCGGTCCCCACCAGCCTGGAGCCCAGAAACCACGCAGTGGCCAGGTCAGACGGCATTTCTACAGGCCGCGTGCTGGGCCAGAGGGCCCGGGGGGGTGGGCAGCCCCTCCCTGCAGGTCCTGGCCGGAGCCAGGGTTGGGGCCACGAGGGACTGGAGAAGCCAAGTGAGGGGGGCACCCAGCCACCTGTCTGGGAGCTGGACCTGGGGAATTACAGGCCCCCCAGGGGCACATGGAGGCTCAGGGCTCTCCCTAAGGTTGGGGGGCTGTGCAGCCTCAGTCCCTGTGGGCCCCAGCAGGCGGCGTGAGCTGCTGGCAACAGACAAGTGCCAGGGTTAAGCCGGCAATTCCACATTCTCAGCACATTTAGCTGGGCAGCCGCCCCTCGCCCTGAGAACTTCCCACCACCCCAAACGGGCCTGCTCGTCACCACCTGACCCGCCCACTCGTCACCTATCAGTGGGGTCATACAGCGTGGCCTTTTGTGTCCAGCGTCCATCATTTGGCGACGTTTTTGAGGTTCACCCACGTGTTGGTGCAGAGCGGCTCCCCATTCCTCTTGTGGCCAGGTGGCCTATCACGCGGCCAGGCCACGCTTTGCACCTCCACCCCCAGCTGGTGGCCACTTGCTCTGTGACCAGGATGCTGGGAACATTCTCCACCTCCTAGCAGGCAGGGAGTGTCCTTCCGAGCCCATCCTGTGTGTGGGGCAAGGCCCTGGGGGCAACCTACCCCCACCCTTCCAGGCACAACCCCTGCGGATTTAAACCTGGTGCCCTGCCCTGGCTGACCCTCGGTGGCCCCCCTGGGACCCTGCCCACGCCTCTCAAACCCTCCACACTGGTGGGACTGCTGCGAAGACACAGCCCTGGCAGGTCAGAAGCACCCACAGCTCCTCGTGCAGGACCCCTAGGACGCCTTTTTTTCTTTTCTTTTCAGGAGGTATCGGGGATTAAGCCCCCTAGACCTTGTACATGGGAAACAGGTGCTCGACCGCTAGCACCAGGGTAAAAAAATAACCATTTGTGTAGAGAACTGCCAGGCACGTGGTGAAAGCAGGGAATGAGGGCTGGCCAAGCTCCCTCATCCCAGTACCAGTGGGGTCTGGACATGGCACAAGCAGGTGGGACTGCCCACACGGGAGATGGACAGGGGCGTGGACCAAGCACCTCCAGCGCAGCCAAGAAACGGCGCAGGCAGGATGAAGGAGACAACCTTACTTTATTCTGATGTTTAATCATCCCTGAGCCCCACGGCCCAGTGTTCCTGAAGGCCAAGTCAGGTGGGGAGGACAGGAAGGAAGGGAAGGGGACGCTCAGAGGCAGGTGAGACGAGGGGTCCCGGAGGCTCAAGGCTGGGGGGAGTGGCCCAGGCGCCTCGGAGAGGCCAATGGACGCCCACCAGCCACAGCCCTGACGGCACTGCCTCTCCTCCTCCACCACGGTTTGGAGGATGGGGCAGTTCCCAGAAAACTGCCTGTCACCCAAGCAGAGAAAGCTGGGAGCAAGTGCAAACCCGCTGGGGTCGGACTGGAGCGGTGCTGGCCGGTGCTTGGTAGGGAAGTCACCCCGATCAGACGGCCGGCTCGCTCCCCCCAGCGTCGAGGCCCAGCACTTCCTCCAGACGTTCAGAATTCTCCAGAACTGGCCTAGCAGCCAGGACAGCGGCCTTGGCGCCTGGAGTCCAGGCACTGCCTACTGGGCATGAAGAAGGGGGACGGCCCGGCCCCTCCCCAGGTGAGGACTCCAATTCCCAAAGTCGCTCTCAGGCTGTGGCCGCGGGCCCCGAGCACACCTGAGCTCCATCGAGGTTCCAGGGACCTGGCAGGTGCGGCAGCTCAGGTGCCCGCCTCACTTCCTGGGGGGGCAGATGCTCACTGAAGGCACAGCCCTGCATGCCCCCGCACCCCCGGACCCCGCCCCCGGCCAGGCCCACCTGCTGCCGCAGAGAAAGAGCAGGTTCTGCACGGCCGCGACGGTGGAGCTGGCGTTCTGGCCGGTGACCAGGTGGCGGTCCAGCACCACATGCACCGCGTCGGGCACGCTAGCTGCAGGCGCCACAGGCAGAGCCTCAGCCCCGCCCCCCTCCCTGCAGGCCCCCCGGGTCGGGGTCTCCCGACAGATGGCTCTGGGGAGGCTCACCGCTGAAGCCGGCGCCCGCGTCCTTGACGAAGTCCTCCACGACCAGGGGCAGGCGGGCAAAGCCGGGGGCCCTGACCAGCTCGTACACCGAGGGCTGCAAGGGGGATGGCTGAGGTTCGGGGGTGCAGACCATAGGGTGGGGGCTCGGTCGATCCCGTCAGGGCACAGGGTGAGCAGAATGACAAGGGGCCGGCGGCCAGGGGACAGGCACGCACGGCGCCCGCGTCGGCAGAGCCTGGGAGCTGGGCTTCGGGTGCACCCGACACCCACCCCAAACCCTCTGGTCTCGGGGGACGCACAGGCGCTTCCGAAGGGAAGCCGGGCCCGGGCCCCGGGGCGTCCCCGTGCCAGCAGAGCTGCACTCAGCAGGCGCCGCCGGGCACGGCACTCACCCCCGTCACGCTGTACCCTCGGAACACCCAGGAGCCGTCCTCGCTGGTGGCACAGCAGAGCGCAGCGACACCATGGCCGATGGCGCAGATGGGCTCTGAGGGCAGCACGGGAGGGGGCTGAGAGCCTGGGGCTCCCGGCTGCGCACGCACAGACCCACGTGGCTCATGTGCACGCACGCAGAGCACGGCCCGAGGCGCTGGACCCCCAAACCCCGCCAGCCAGGCCCCAGCGTAACTGCCCACCCAGAAGGCCGCCTCCTCGTGGGCAGTGGGTGCATGCCCCCTGCTCCCCTCCACGTGGCCCGCCCGCCCCTGCGGGCACCCGGAAAACCGCCCACCCTCAGCCCCTGGGCCTCCGGGCAGCCGCCCCGAGGGCCGTCCCGCCCAGTGGCCCTGGCTCAGCGTCGTCCCTGGCATGGGGTGTTCCCACGGCCAAGACGGGAAGGCCCCATAGCAATGCCAGTCCGGCTGGCCTGAGTCGGGAGAGACCCCAGGTGCAGCTTCAGGCACTGGGCGGGGGACCTGCGGGGCGGCTGGAAGGTGGAGTGGCGGCGCCGCTGGAACAGGACACACCTAGCCTGAGAGGACCTGGTGCTTCAGCGCCAGGATTTGGGCCCCACAGCGGCCGCCGCCCAGCCCGGGCACCCCAAGCCCACCGGCCCCGGTGTCCTGGGGTCCCTGGGCCACCTACTGCTCTCGGAGTGGAAGTGCTGCAGGATGCGGGCCAGGGACCCGCTGCTGGCCAGGTCAGCCAGGGCCCCAGGACAGCTGGGAACCAGGAGAGCGTGGTACCGGGCACCTGGGGAGAGACCACAGCCCAGGCCACGTGTCCACCACACGGGCCAAGGCTGCCTGCCTAGGCCAGTCCTACAGGGCGGAGCTGAGGGAGGACTGGACACAGAGGGCGACAGCCAGTGCGAGCCTACCACGCAGGGAGGCCCCCCGGCGGGAGCTGCCCAGCTCCGCTGCCCCCGTTGTCCCATCCTGAACTGTCACTTCTCCCTACGTGAGACCGAGGCTCTGGCAGATCATCCTGCTTTTCTGTGTCTCCACGTGGCCCTGGCCCACACCTCCCCCAGGCAGAGGCAGGAGCACTGGGGTCATGGGCCACTAGCCTGGACGGTCAACTGGAGTCCAGGGGCAGCGCGGAGGGAGCCTCTGGGGACCTCCCTGAGGTCTTGGGGTATGTGCGGCCCGGGGGAGGCCCAAAGCCGCCACGGGGAGTGGCCTCACCATCGATGGACTCGAGCCGGGCGGGGCTGGCGTAGGACTTGAGGCGGAAGTCCTGGACCCAGCGTGCATTGCTCTCGTTCACGTCCGCGAAGTCCATGGCCTTCCCCTGGAGCAGCAGAGGCCAGAGGCTGCAGCCCCGAGAGCGCCCCCAGGGGCTCAGGGCAGCGCCAGGTGGAGGGGCCTGCCGCCCGCCCACCGAGCCTCCCCATGCCCCACAGAGGAGGGTAGCAGGAGCCCCCACCTCGGAGACTGCTGCTTGTGAAGCATGTGACTCGTACCCCTGCGCCTGACAAGCCCAGAAATTTCTGAGACCCCAGACCCGGGGTTTCGGCCACCAAACCAGGAAGCACCTGCCCTGTCTGCACAGACTCTGAGCCCTGGGGAGCAGCTCTGCTTCACCGTCATGGGGGCTCCAAGCTCAGAGGGAATCCAGGACATGACCCGAGTGGCAGCCCAGACAGCGAGCCCCAGACCCCCACCCCCAAGCCTCGGGGGACTCACTCCGGGGGTGGCCACCTGCAAGTTGAAAGCGGCACTGGCCAGCGTGAAGCACTGCGAGAAGGACGGGGTGGACACACCTGCACAGCAAAGCGTCCCTGTGGGCACCAGCTCGGCACCACAACCCGGACACACCTGCACCTGCCCCAAGCTCCCTGGAGCAGAAGGCTGCCCAGGCACCCCGCACAGAGGGCCCGAGGGGTGGGCATCCTCCAAGCTGCAGGCAACCCTGACTGAAACCCACTCTCTGGTAGCTTCTCAAGCCCTCAAACACCCCATGTACCCCAGGGATGGACCATTACCCCCAGCTCCCCCCACCCCAATTCAGTGGTGCCCTGCCACCCGCCTGGAGACCACCAGGGACCAGCCTCCTGAGCAGCCAGGGAACATCCCATGACCACTCCCCACCTGGCTTCTCCCTCAGGGCGCTGCGAGCCTCAGGTGAGCACCTGAAGTCAGAGCAAAAGCTGCTCCGCCCCTGCAGGGTGCTGGGGCACCTGGGCCACACCAACAGAGCCCTTGTTGGCAACAGGAGCCCACTGGCCTCACCCCACAGTTGCTCCTGTGGCCTCTGCCACCAAGGAGGCCACGGAGCTGGGGCCTCAGGACAGTGGTAAGAGGCAGTGGCCGGGGGCGTGGCCACTGGGCCCCTGAGCCAGTGCTCTGCCCCTAGCATCTCCATTCCACCCAGACAGCCACCTCCTCGACCCTCACCCATGGGTCATTGGTGAAGCATGTCCTGGGAGTGCAAGTGAGGCCAGACCCTGCCCGCCAGCGTCCTCCACCCAGCACAGCATGAGGTCTGTCTGGGCTTTGAGCCCAGGTCCTGCACTCACCCGCCTGGCCCAAGGGTCAGCTCTGCTCATGGCCCACCTATTTGTAAAGGCCCACGCTCCCCCCACCCTGCTCCCTGCCTAGCCTGTCTCCACGTGAAAACTTCCTGTGTACCCCCCCCACTCTACAGGGCCAGGCCCCTCACTGCTCTGAGACCCCCAGGAAACCAAACACCAGTAAAGCAGTGTCTTCAAGCCCTTCATGCTGCCCCCCAACCCAGAGCGCCAGGCCCTCTCCTCCAGGAAGCCTGTCTGAGCCCCACTTGCTCCCACCTCCTCAGAACAACCAACCCCCATCCCGTGGACCCCAGCACATGGTGCTGATGGGATGAATAACATGGGGATGGGTGGGGCACGACCACCTGCAGCTTGGCACTGGGGCCCTCAGGCTGCCTGACTCCTACAGCAGGCCAGGGGCCCCTCACTGGTCATGTCCCCCAAGCAAGGTACTAAAGTGTCATCTGAGGACCCCAGGGGCCCTTCGACCCTCCTAGTCCACAGGTGCTCCCTTTCCCGAGGTTGGACTTTCTTCACGTGCTTCTGCAAAGACAACCCAGCGCGGGGTCAATGTTTTCAAGCCGGAGCCCCTGCTCCCGGCTGTCCACTCTATCCCACCTCCCACCCCAGGGCCTCTGCACCCCGGGGCTCAGCCTCTCTCACCCGGGTCTCTCCTCGCCTTCCCACTCCTCTAGAAACCCCACCCTGGACTCGCTTTTGTGTTTCCAGGCAGGTCCTGCCACCCCCAGACTTCCAGGTCTCCCGCCCCTCCGTGAAGGCAGCCCTCCTCCGGGGCTTAGAGGCTGACGCGCTCCCCAGCCTCAGGGAGCCTCCGGGGGCCCGGAAGGGCACCCCGGAAGGAGCTGCGCTCAGAGCCGCCGGCTGCGGGGCCGGGACTCGAGCAGGCCCCGGCCAAGGGGCCGCAGCTCCCCGTGGGCGCCTGCAGACCCGGGGTCACGCGCCCCTCCCGGGGCTCCCCCGCTCCCGCGGTCCCCGCCGCGCCGCCTGCGCCCGGGAGCCCGACGCCTGCGGAGGAACCACCCAGCGGCCCGAGGTGCCGCTCGTGCGGCGCGGACCTCGCCCCGGGGGCCTGGGCTCACCTGCGGCGGCGCCGCTGGCCACCAGCAGGCAGGCGGGCCGGCCCTGGAGCCGCTCGGCCGCCATGGTCGCGGCGCAGCGCGGAGGCGGGGGCGTGCGTGCGCGGGGGCGTGCGTGCCCGAGGGCGGGGCGGGGGCGTGCGCGCGGAGGGGCGTGCGTGCGCGGGGCGGGGCGTGCGTGCGCGGGGCGGGGCGTGCGGGGGCGTGCGTGCGCGGGTCGTGCGTGCGAGCGCGGGGCCGACGGGACGCACACGTATCGCGGCGGCCTAGGGCGGGGCCGCGCGCGGCTCGGGGCGCATGCGCAGCCCTTCTCCCCGCCAGGTCTCGGCTGCTCCCGGGCCGCACCCCCTCCCTCCTTCCGGACCACGTGAGCTTCGTGCCCCCTAATCGGGGAAACAAAGACGCCAGCGAGCGCTGCGCGGTGATGTCCCGGAGCCACAGCCACGGGCACCCGCGGCATCGTGGCGGGAAGCGGGATCCAGGGCCCGGGACCGACCCGGCTGCCGGCATCGAGTTCGAGGGGAGGGGCACGGTTTGGGGGAAGAGGCCTGCCCAGGCCAGCCGCTCCCCTGATGGGAAATAAATTAAATCAGATGCCAGCTTACTCCGCACACAAACTGAAAGTTCCAGAAGGATCAAAGACCTAAACGTGACTAACTGCCAAAGCTGTCAGACTAGGCCTGCAGGGTACCTTTCCAACAAAGCTTAAAGGACGCCAGCAGCTTACCTGATAAAGGAAACATTGGTTAGGTTGATAAGGGTTAGAACTCTACCACAAAGACACCAAAGTGAAAGGCGAGGTGAAGGCTGGAGGTATTGGCACACTAGGGGCGAAGGCTTAGTATGCAAACCGTATGGAGAAACCCTACAAATAAATAAGAAAAGGGCATTCCATCCATTATGGATTGAACTATGTCCCCCCACACACCCCTCGTGTCTGTGAATGGGACCTTTTTTGGAAATAGGCCAAACGATTAAGTGGGCTGTGATCCAATAGGAAGTGTGGACACACACAGACACGCGGGGCAGCGACCTGTGACGGTGCTCGGAGAGCTGCAGCTTGGACAGGAGGGGGCTGCAGTTCTGTTTAAGCCCCTGGTTTGAGGTGCGTTGTCACATCAGCGCTGGACACCGTGACACCATCCAAAAGAGAGACAAATGACAAGCAGGAAAAATCACAAAAGCCAAAACCCCAAAGGCCAGAAAAAAATTGGAATGTAGACTGTAAGCTTTTTATCAATGTTAAATTCCATGAACTTGATAACTGCCTTCACGATGGTTACACAAGTGAAAATTCTTGTTCCTAGGAAATGTACATGGAAGTATTAAGTATTCAAGGAGCATGATGTGTGCAACCTGCTCTCGTGTGCAGAAGATATATAATTTAGATAGAATGATAGTTTAGATAGATAGATACAGGTAGATGATGATACAACAAAGGTGGTTAAGTTTTTAAATCAGTGGATCTGGGTATCTGGGGCAGTGGGAGCATGTTGGAGTTCTCTGCATGAGGTTTGTTTTATTTTTGGAACTGTCCTGTAGTTTGAAGTTATTTCTAAATAAAAAGTTAAAAAAAACAAAAACAACGGACCAAGCACGTTGGGAAAGGAGCATATCCAACCCGTGCAAATGGAAACAGCCAGAAGATGCCCTCTTCTCCGTTTGAATGCCAGCCCCAGGGCTCTTTGCCTGCCCTCTGCGGCTGGGTGAGGGGAGGGCATCTCAAACCGTCCTGCAGAGATGCAGGGCAGTGGGGAGTGTCCACGGTGGTCCCAGCCGCTGTGCCAACGGTTGGGACAACTCTGAGACAGCCTCGCGGTTCGCTAACAGGTACATACCACAGCGTGCCCGACCCAGCCACGGATGCCTGGTCAAAGATGGGGGACCTGATGCACGGTCAGAGCTGAAATGCCAGAAGGGTTGTGTTGCGTTGTGTTTTGCTTTGCTTTGCTTTTATCCAGGCACAAGCTGAGAAGAATCTAGAGAAGGGCATGGAGATAGCCCCGAGGTGCCAGAAGCTGGAGCAGTGCGGCGTCTGCTCCACTGGTGCCCCTCACCCTGGTGGAGGCCCAGGGAATCTTCTCTGCACAGGTACAGCCGTGGGTGTCGAACTGAAGTAGCCGGCTCAGATTAAGCCGAGGCCATGGGCCACCCAGAAAGATCCCTTGGAAAAGAAAAAGAGCAAAAACAAAAATCCTAACTGACATGGTGAAAGAAAGGAGAATGAAAACCTCCTGGAAAGTACCGCGAAGATAGGAAGAGATGGGGAAGAATTAACGTGCGGCACCAGCCTGAGCGCTTCGGCATCGCCGGGGCCCATCTCAAGTGTAAATTCAGTGGCTTTTAGCCCGTCTCAGGGCTGGGCAGCCGTCACCACAGTCAATTTTGAAACCTTCTCAACTGCACAGAGAGACCTCTGGAACCTTTAGCTTTTGTCCACCATCCCTATAGCCTCGCGCCAGCTGGTCTGCTTTCCGTGTCCATTCAGGTCCCTGTTCTGGACGCTCCAGAGAAGTGTAGTCAGAGGCGCCTGCCCTTTCGTGGCTGCCTTCTTTCCCTGTAACGTCTTCAAGGTTCTCCGGTTGTGCTCTGACCCTTTTTACAGCTGAGAAGTATTCCATGACGCAGAGGGCCTGCATTTTCTTTTCCACTGGGTGTTTTTTCCACCTTCTCCCCTTTTTTTCTTTGAGGACCTGGGTCTGGAGGTGGCTGTCTGCCTCACAGTCCCTTCGACATGTTCTCACCATGTATTTCCTGTGAAATGAGGCTCCACTCCTTGGCCCCCAGGCTCCATCCACATGGGCCTGGGGAAGGGACCCCAAAACTCACCCCAAAAGCTCCCAGAAGGCCGAGATTGCAGACCAAGAGGCTGCCAGGTGGGATGGCCCTCCCAGGGAAGGAAAGGCATCTTTCCGGACCGCCCCCCCACCCCCACCAGGCCAAGGATGGCCTCTCAGAGTTGGACTGGGAGGTGGCATTTCCTGCTGGGTCCCCCCCAGGGCACCTCCTCCAGGAGCTGCGCTCAGCTGGCAGAGCCCCTGCAGGGTGAGCCAGGTCCAGGTGGGAGAGGGCTGCAGGCTGCAGGCTGGAGAAGGTCTTGTGGTGAGCCACCTGGCCATCCAGGCATGTGATCACCTGGTGCCCATCAGCCAGGGACAGAGGCTGTGACCCCTCCCATCTCCCCCGCCCCCTCCCAGCTCTGCTCTGCACATCTGCGGTCTCTCACCGACTCAGAGACACTTCCGTTACTGGCCTTCAAGGTCAAGGCCACCTCCCCAGTGGTCCATCCCCAGGGAGACCCAGCTCCACCTGCCTTGCAGGGAAGCTATAGCCCTCTGTCCCTGTTTCTCCCCAGCCCCACTCGAGAGTGGGGACTGTCCTCCCCTCCGCTGGCCCCTGCTGGCCCCCCTGGGCATGGTATGGCTCAGAGGTGCTTGAGGGGCAGGGATCTCATACTGAGCTGAACAGGGACAACCCCCTGGCTAAAGCAATGTCCTGGTTGGAGTCTTCCGTGGACCCCAGAAAAGTGTGTTATTAAGCTAACCCATTCCTGTGCATGGAAGGTGTGTGGGACCTTTCGGTTAGATCGCTTCAGGTAAAGGCCTTTGATTACGTTTCGGGACCCAGGATGGATCCTAACCTTTTTACTGGAGTCCTACATAACTGGAAGAGAGGAGAGGGAAAGCACCACTTTTACCCTCCATGTGAGGGAGGACTCCGGGATCGCCTACAGCTGTGGGAAGAGAGAACCCCTGAGAGGCTGAGAGAGGCCGAAGGCTGGACTCACCGGGCAGCTGAAGCTGACGAGATGAGGACTGAAGACACATGCCATGAGCCTAACGGTCCACAGCTGAGCTTGGGGGGAAAGTGAGCCTGAGGAGAAGGCGAAGACCAGCCGCCATTGTGCCTTGCCAGGGGCAGGAGCTCAGGATCTGCAGGCAGCCGACCTTCGGTGAGGCAGCATCTCTGATGATGCCTGGATTTGGACGTTTTCACAGCTTCAGAACTGTAAGCTTTCACATAAATTCCCATTATAAAACCCAACCTATTACTGATATTTTTGCGTTAGCAGCCTTTAGCAAACTGAAACAGAAATTGGTAACAGGAGTGGGGTGCTGCAAATCCGAATACCAAAAATATTGGAACGGTTTTATAAATGGATAAGGGGTATTTTTTGGAGGAATTGTGAGATGCTTGATGGCAAAGGCCTAGACTGCTTTGAAGACTGTTGGTAGGAATTTGGAGCCTAAAGTTATTTCCAATAAGGACTTAGACAGAAACGATGACTGTGCCTGGAATGAAAGCGACCCTTGCTTTAAAGTGGCAGAACTTGGCAAAAGTGACTCCTGATGTTAAGTGGAAGGCAGAGTTTGAAAGTTGTGAGCTTGGCCGTTTAGCTGAGATTTCCAAACTAAATGTGGAGAATGCAACCTGGCTTCTCCTTGCAGCTTATAGCAAAATGTGAGAGGAGAGAGAGAAGCTGAGAGCTGAATTCCTAGGCACAAAGAAACCAGAAATTGACGGTCTGGGAAATTCTGAGCTTCCAGAAAACAAGTCCCCAGAGCGTAGTGCTGCACGTGAGGACTTAACTACACTTGAAGCTTGTAAGTCAGGATGGGAAATGCGGCTATCCAGGAAGGACTTGTGGAAAGCTTGACCGTCTGGTGGCTTGGACCCCTGCTTCCCACATGCTAAAACCAACAAGATTTTTGAAAGATCTGTACAAACAAAACCACTGTCAGCCTGGACTAAAAGGAATAGGAAAGGGAGAAATTGAAGGGAAAATGGCTTCAAGAGGAAAACCGTGGAAGCTGAGGTCTGGACTGAAGACATCTTCTTGGGCCAAGAGAGGGACCCCACCCATGTGTGCAGGTGGGTGAGTATATCTGGGGCTTGGAGATGGTGAGCTCTCTGTCCAGTTGTTCAGGAAGCTTGGCTGCCCCAAGCTACAGAGAGGGTAGGGCGCATTCCCTGGAGATTGGGGAGAGTTAGGTCGCCACCCCACTGTTCTGAGGGGGTTAGGCCTGTGCCCCATAGACTGGGGAGTGTGTGGCCAACACCCCAATGTTCTTGGAGGAGAGGAGGGGTCAGGAAGAGGGGGACACTGGGATATGGGGCAGCAGGTCAAGGGGTGCAGTGAGGGCTTTGTAAGGCAAGCTTGTGGCTGAGTGACCACCAGGTCAACACTGACCCGGAACTTGTGCTGACCCTGGATCCACAGTGATCCTGGATCCTGCGCTGACCCTGGATCCCGCACTGACCCTGGATCCACAGTGATCCTGGAGCCCACACTGACCCTTGATCCATGGTGACTGTGGAACCCACGCTGACTCTGGAGTCCACGGTGACTTTGGAGCTTGCGCTGACCCTGGAACCCATGGTGACCCTGGAGCCCACAGTCACCCTGGAGCCCATGCTGCCTGGGGCTGCTCTGACATCGCCAGTCCTCATGATTCCCAGGACGAGAGTCCCCAATGGACAAGGGGAGCCCTGCTGAGGGGGTGGGGACACTCCCTCAGGGCCCCACCACCAGGAGTGGGAGGTGGGATGGAGCCAGGAAGTCAGGACAGGGCCAAGTGGTGAGGGCAGGGCAGGCAGCATCTGGGGTTCAGAGGAAGGGCGGTGGGCAAGGGTAGCAGTGCAGGAGGAGCTTGCTGGAGGAGTCCAGGCAGGCATGGCAGGGCCCGTTTTGGATGTTTTCACCCCAAGGCCGCTGCCTGCACTTGTGACTAACACCCTGGTGGGGTGGGTACCCAGGAGGGAAGCTGGCTGTGCCCCCCGGGCCATGGTGCTGAAGGCCTGGGGAGGGAGGGGTCAGTGCTCAGGTGCCCTGCAGGGCCTGATGCACAGAGCCCACAGGAGCAATCCCGGGGGACTTCAGGGCCTCGCCCCTTCCAGCCCTCCCCCTGACAGCCTGGCGGCCGGACACCTGGTCAGGGTGGGCTCAGGGCACCACTGCTCAGGTGGGCAGTGAAGGGAGGAAGCCCTGCCCCTGCACCTGCCTCCACATCCTCCAGGGATGGGGAGAGCTCCCTGCTGAGGGCAGGGCGGAGAGAGGGGCTCTCCCTGGCCAGGCAGGTCAGCCTGAGTGGGCAAGGTTGCCCTTCCCCCACCTGTCCAAGCTCTGCCACCTGCCCAGCACTGAACAGACCAGGGTGGGCACCCTGGGCCTGGGGCTCCTCCTGCCAGCCCTGTAGTCCCTGGGGTCCATCTGGGGTCAGGGCCCTGGGAAGGCCGGGCTGTGGCCAGTGGGCTGGGGTGGAGCCATGGGTGAGCCCACCAGGTTACAGGGCAGGAAGTGGCAGCAGGGCCAGTGAGGGGCCCTGCTCTTCTGGCCACGAGCAGGTGAGAACGCCAGTCCAGCCTTTAGAAAGCATCGTTTATTCACATTCGGCCTCCGCGGCCGTCTCGGTGTGGCCACAGGGCCCGCTGCCATGGGTCAAAGCCGGGGCTGGTGGCATCCCTTGCCAAGCAGTGTTAAGACATTGCACGTATACACTTGTGAGGCCAGGGGTGCTGGTTCAGGCGGGAGGGAGCGCTCTACGGGGTGGGGGTGCACCCACTGCCCCCCAGCAAAGTGCAGCAGGATGGAGGGGGCCAGCCCACTGCGCCCAGCCTGGACAGAGCCCCCAGCCACAAGCAGAGAGCAGGGAGGGGCAGTGAGACAGCCGTTCCCTTTAGTGTCTGCCCAGCCCACCCCCCTGCCCTTCAGCACGTCAGGCCCTGGGGGGCCAGGACGCCCACTGCGTGTGCTGCCAGCGAGACCACCGGGCCACCCATGAGCCTCCACTGAGGACACACGAGGCAGGCCCACGCCGGGGCGATCCCTTCCCGCCGCCCCCCAGACGCCCCCACCCCATCCTGCTGGGAGGCTGGGCCAGGCCGTGCCGGGAGCAGCCGAGGGGCTCGTGTTCTGCCTCCGTGTGTGTGCAGGGGTATATGTGGGCACGCGGACATGTGTGTAGGCAGATGGGTACTGACGCTGCATGCACTGGTCTCCTGAGGTCTGTACAGGGGCTGTTTGGCCCCACCTGGGCACTGGCATCATTTTTTCCGGGCCAGGAAGGCCATACCCAGAACCAGGGCCACAGCTGCCACAGCCACACCCCCAGCCACCAGCAGGGGCATCAGGTTCTCCAAGGGCCAGGGACCTGGGCAGCCCGGGCGCCCGCGGATGGCCTCGTCCTCCTCGGCCCCGTCTCCGGGACCCTTGGGCTCAGGGGCTGCGTCAGGGCTGCTGGGGGCTGTCGGGGCAGCGGGGGCCGGCTTCAGGTTGCTGTGGTTGTTGAGCAGGGCGGGGTCTGCCTGGGCTGTGGTCTTCTTGGTGGGCGCCAGGCTGGGGGCTGCTGGCTGCTCCTGTTTTTCTGCTCGGGCCCCCTTCCCGGGCTCTGCAGAGGCGGCCACGGGTGCTTTCCCGTCGGCAGCTGGGGAGGCTTTTGCCTCAGTGGGGGGCTGGGGCACCTTGGTGTCGGGCTTGGGGCCGCTGGCCGACTTCCCTCTGGTCTCCATGGCCGGCGGTGCTGGCGGGCCAGGTGGGCGCGGCGTGGACGGGTGGGCGGCAGGGGCTCAGGGCTGCCCACCCCTGGTCTTTATCTGGGGCCTGCAGGGAGAGAGAAGCAGGGCTACGGCTCAGGGGCCACCGTGCCTGGCCACCCTCCACTCACCACGCCTCCGGGAAGACCCTGCGGTCCCCTGGGCTCTCCAGTAGTCTGAGCTCAGGAGCCCGGCCGTAGGCTTCAGAGTCTCCTCTGCGGCCTGGCCTTTGTCCATCTGACCGACCCTCCAGCCAAAGCGGCAGAAGCAGTGAACCTGTGTGGGCTGGTGGCCGGTTGAGACCAGCCCAGGGCCCTGGTTTCTTCACCTGACGAGGGTCTTGCTTGTGAAGGTGCCACGCCCACCCTCACACCTGCCTGGTACAAGGAGACCCCTGATGGGGATGGGCCCAAGCCCCGGTGGGCACAGGCAGGACCAGCCGCACACCTCCCCAGGCTTGGCAGCCCAGGAGCCAGGGGCCGGTGGCGGGTGGGAGTGGGCCCAGGCCAGCAGCCTCATGGGGACCTTGCTAAAAGCCTGAGGGCATCTCCCCAGGAGGGGGAACCAAGGGCCTCCAGTCTGACATCTGCCCCTCCCTAGCTCCTGGTGCCCACTCCCCAAAACCAGCCTGGCCTGCGTCCCAGCTCCAGGGCAGGGAGCCCTTCCCAAGCTAGGACCTGAGGCTGCATTTTCTCTGGGCACCAAGGGGGGCTCCAGCGCCAGCCTGGGTGGGCAGGGACCTGTCTGCGCCATTCGCACACACCGTGTCCACCATCTGGGTCTGCGTATCGGGGCAGAGGACGGGGGCTCTGGGGGTGGCAAAGGCCATGTCCAGTGTCTCCAGGTCTTGGTGGGGTGGGGAGAAGACGACCTGGGTGTGGCTGCCTCTGCCCTGGGGCATACACAATCCCCCACCCTTAGGGAAAATGTGACATTCTGGGGGACACAGCCAGGACCTCACCTGGGCCAGGCACGCTGAGCACTGGAAGGTCACCTGAAGGTCACAGCACAATGGGGCTGCCTGGAAGAGAGACCCAGCTGCTGCCCTACGTTCCGGGGAGCCACGGTCTCTCTGGAGAGGCCCAGCTGCCGGGCATAGGTTTGCAAAGGGCAGGTCTGCTGGCTGCGCCAGTCCCCACAGGCCCCTGAACTTCATGCACTCGTCCCCTCCCCCTCTCCGGAGCTGCTCAGCTCAGCCTGGCAACCCTGCTGACCTTCAGGCGGGGACCGCGTGCCCCTGCCCCACAGCGCCCCAGTCCCGCCGCACGCACTGTTCCCACCGCGTCCCCCGAGAGCCCCCCGGCGCCCCCGCCGGCTCCCACCTTGGCTGCGGCGCTCTCCTGGGCGAGCAAGCGGGCGGTGGCTGTGAGAACTTGGGAGTTTCCCACAATGCACTGCCCCGCCGCAGGATGCGGAGCGCCGCAGGGGAGGGGCAGCGCCGGCGAATGGGGGCCTGGGATCAATCAGGGCAGGCGCCAGCTGGCTGGGAGGCCCTGGGTCCTCCCGCCCAGCCCTGCCTGGAGGCCAAGGGCGGCTGAGGGTCAGTGGGGAGGAGGGGCAGCCCTTCCTGTACCCCACCCCGCCCAGGATCCCCTCCAGGCCAGGCGGGCGGGTCTGAGGGCTGCAGCGGGTGGACACCCGGTACGGGAGGGAGCTGCCTTCTCCCACCCTCCCCCAAGCAGAGTCCAGGCAAGAAGAGTCTACTTAGAATATTTATTTATCCTCTCACGTGACAAGACACAAAAAGTTACAACTTTTTAAAACTCTTCAAAAGAAAAAATATATATAATTTTGTAAGCAGCAGCAGCTTCCAAAGTACAGGTATGATAGGAGGGGGTAGCTCCCAGGGACAACCGTGGACTGGGGGGCCCAGGCCTGAGCCCCAGGTAGTGTCACCAGGATGGGGCCTCCATGGAGGAGGCCCGGGGGGGCGAGGGGGGGACACAGCACCACCACATCAGGACCGGTCACCAACACAAGCACTTTGCTGGGGTGGGCAGGGGGGCTGCCTGAT
>JAQZBX010051840.1:0-19277 GCA_029593785.1 Cabassous unicinctus | reverse complement strand
CCTCTTCAACTGCTGGGGAAAACTTACCCTCTCTGCACCATGGGGCATCAAAACTTTCTCAGAACATTGGGTAAGAACATCCACCCTCTTCAACTGCAGGGGCAAACTCACCCTCTCTGTACACATGGGTGGGGCTCCTCTCTTGGTCCAAGGAGATGTCTTAAGTCCAGATCTCTGCTTCCACGGTTTTCTTCTTAAAGCTGATTCTCCTTCAATCGCTCCTTTCCATGTCCTCTTTTGTCGAAGCTGACAGTGGTTTTGTTCATACAGCTCTCTCAAAAATTTTGTTGGTTTAGCATGCAGGAAGCAGGGGTCCAAGCCATCAGACAGTAAGACTTTCCATAAGTCTTTCCTAGATAACTGCATCTTCAATTCTGAGTTACGAGTTCCAAGTTTAGTAAAGTCTTCAAATAGGGCATTTTCATCTGGGAATTTGATTTCCAGAAACTTGGAAGTTCCGGAATCAGTTTCTGGTTTTTTTTTTGCCCAAATGTTTAGTCCTTAGTGTATGTCGCTCATCTAGTATTTTGCTATAAGCTGCAAGGAGAAGCCAAGCCACATTCTCCAAGTTTACCTTGGAAAGTTCTTCAGCTAAATGCTCTGGTTTGCCATTTTCAAATTCTGTCTTCCATATAACAGCAGGAGTTAATCTTGCTAAGTTCTCTGCAACTTTAAAACATGGATCGCTTTTCCTCCAGTTTCCAATAAAAGTTTCATCATTTACTTCTAAGTCATCATAGAAAGTCTCTTTAGCATCCATATTACTATCAACAGTCTCTTCAAAGTGATCTAGGCTTTTCCCATCAAACATTTCATGATTCCTCCAAAAAATACCCCTTACCCATTTATAAAAGCGTTCCAACATTTTGGTAATTACAAAAGCACTTCCCCACTCCTCGGTACCAAATTCTGTATTAGTCAGCCAAAGAGGTGCTAATGTGAAATACCAAAAATGGGTTGGTCATTATAAAGGGTATTTATTTGGGGTAGAAGTCCACAGATACCAGGTCATAAAGCGTTAAGTTTCTTCTCTCACCACAGTCCATTGCCACATGTTAGAGCAAGACAGCTGCCGGCGTTTGCCAGGGTTCAGGCTTCTGGGGTTCCTCTCTTCCCGGGGCTGCGTTTCTCTCTGGGCTTAGCTCCTGTTTCCTCTACAAGGTCAGCTGTAGGCAATCAGGTGAACAGTTTGCTTCTCTTCTCCTGGGGCCTTCTTTCTAACATCAAAGCTGCTTCTAAAAGACTGCTTGCTTCTCAAAAACCTGCTCCATTTGTCTTTTGCCTTGCCTTTTATATTCAATTCCCCACCCAACAAGGGTGGGGCTTAATGCCCTAATTATAATCTAATCATGCCTAGATTAACAGATCAGTTCACAAGCATGATCCAATTATATTTTTGGAATTCATAATTATATCAAACTGCCCAATGGTTACAGAAGCATAAGTCATTTTGGGTAGTATTGACTTTTTAACAATATTTAGCCTTTCAATTCATGAGCATGGAATTTCCTTCCACTAATATTGAGATCTTTTGATTTTTTTAAACAAAGTTTTGTAGTTTTCCACATATAAGCCCTTTACATCCTTGGTTACATTTATTCCTAAGACCATCCCCTCATTCAGTCCCATGCAGCTTGGGAGTCATTCACAGACAACATGGCCCAGGTCCCTCCTGCCACAGATTTTAGAGCCACAGAGAGCAATGAGTTAGAAGCTCATACATATCCTGGCACAGGAACCTTCATCAGGATAGACCCAGGGAAGAACACAAATTGCTGCAGTGTGCTGCATACAAAAGGATCCCTAGAGGAAAAGTATAGAGAGAGATCATGGCAAAATTGTTGGCAAGACTTGCACACAGCAAATCTGGTTTCTGTTCATTAGATCATCTGATAATAAAACAGACTTTTCTTGATTAACCCACCTTTATGCATTGACCCCATCTGGGTATAAGGGAGCACGATCTGCTAACTGTGAAGAAATTGGAGGTAGCAAAGTATCACAGAAATAAAAGGTAGAACAGGGACTGAACTGCTGTAAGACAGGATGGGACCTAGAATGGAAATGTATAAGGAAAAGAGAGTATTGAAAAAGAGAAAA
Source organism: Cabassous unicinctus (assembly GCA_029593785.1). Taxonomy (NCBI): domain Eukaryota; kingdom Metazoa; phylum Chordata; class Mammalia; order Cingulata; family Chlamyphoridae; genus Cabassous; species Cabassous unicinctus. The sequence goes on along the minus strand of JAQZBX010051840.1, from coordinate 17,177 downwards.
TTTAAACAAATCTTAAGAGCTGGGAAGAAAATTCTGTAGAAAAAGAAACAGAAAATATCATGATTCCCAGAGAAGGAACAGAGGAAAAGAAGCTTTTTCCTGGAGGCATAAAATTGAAAAAAAAATGAACAGTCTTGAAAATCTTATCACATATCCGGGGAAGAATCAGATGAAAGAAATCTGAAAAAAATTTCTTCAGAACTGAAAAAAATCTGAACAGTTAAACATGAGCTACTCTAAAGGTGCAAAATAATTTGGAACAAGATTCAAAGAAAAATCTTAACACAAACCCAGTAAACAGTGAAACCCTAAACAAGAGGGAGAAATGGGCCTTCAAAGTTAATCATCAAGATAGTCAGATCCTCAGATTTTAGCAAAAAATAACCAGTCACACTAAGAAACAGGAATATATGACTCAGTCAATGGAACAAATTAAAATTTCAGAGGGGACACAGGATTTGGAACAACTGAACAAAGAACTTCAAAAACATCACTTCAATCAATTTAAGGAGATGGCTATAGCACTATAAGATATTAAGCAAATGTGTGAGCATAAAGAAGAACTTGGAAATTTAAACAGAATAAAACAGTTATTATTGCAATAAAGTCACAATAATGGAGAGTAAAAATACACCAGAAGTATACAAAAGCCTGTTTGAATATGAAGAAGAAAGAATCAGCAAATTAGAAGACAGGATAATTGACATCATACATTCAGGAGAGCAAATAAAGAAAAAAAGAGAAAAATTGAGCAGTGTCTCAGTGATTTGAGTGACAACATGAAGCACACAAACATAGATGTCATAGGTGTCCGAGAAAGAGAAGAGAAAAGGGGCAGAAAGAATATTTGAGGAAATAATGACAGAAAATTCCTCAACTCTTATTAAAGATATAAACATTCCAGTCTAATAAGCATATGGTACTCCAAATAGAATAAATCCTAATAGCTCTACTCAGAAACACATACTAATAAGAATGTCATTTGCAAAAGATAAAATGAAAAATTTGAAAGCAGGAAGAGGAAATCAACTCCTCACATACATGTGAACCACAATAAGAATAAGTGCCAATTTCCCATCAGAATCAATGGAGGCAAGAAAGCAGAATTATGATATATTTAAGGTACTGAAAGAGAAATACTACCATCCCCAAATTCTTTATTTGGAAAAATGTCTTTTGAAAATGAGGGAGAGTTTAAAATATCACAGATAAAAACTGGGAGCGTTGGTCAACAAAAGACATACCCAATAAGAACTACTAAAGAAAGTTCTGCAAGTTGAAAAAAAAAGCCAGGAAAGAGTGGCTTTGAGTAGTGTGAATAAATGAAGAACTCCAGTAAGGGTAAGGTTACAGTTTGCTCATGGCTGATGAATCTAAAATACCAGAAATGGCTTTCCTTTTATAATGGGAATGTATTAGGGTAAAATCTTACAGTTCTGAGCCTGTGAAAATTTCCTAATCAATAGATCATCAGAGATGCAGTCTTGCCAAAGTCAGCTGCTAGCAAATCCTGTATGGGAAGGCAAAATCACAACTAGTCTCTGCCAAGGTCCCTACTTTCCACTCTAGGCTCAATTTTTCCCCAAGCTCAGCTTTGGGCAACCAGGCATATGGCTCATCTCTCTCCTTGGCCTATGTCTCTTCAGGTTCATGCTGATTTTCTGTGTTCAGCCTCCAACCTCTCTGTCAGCCTCTCAGGACTTATCTTTCTGCAGCTGTAGGCAATACTGGTAACATGAGATGGCAGCTCTCTTTCTCTCTGCTCTGTTTCTATAAGACTTTAGTAAAAGGATTAACACCGGCCATTGGCCCTGAAATCTAATCAAAGACCTTAACTGAAGTGATCTAATCAAAAGGTCCCTTTATTGACTCTAACCAGAGGTCCTACATATAATAGGCTTAAATGTACAGGAGTGGGTTAGTTTAAGAACATAATCTTCTGGAGTCAACAAAAGACCCAAACCAGCACATTTCACTCTCTGTACCCCCAAATACCTTTTTTCCACATGCAAAATACATTCACTATATCACAATATTTCAAAAAGTCAAATCATTTCAGAAGCAATGCCAAATACAAAATCTCCTAAAAATCAGTGTTAGACTTGTGATCTCTCTTGGGGCAAAATTTCCCTCCAGCTGTAGACCTCTGAAGGAAAATAAGCTATCTGCTTCCAATATACAAAGGACAAAGTGTCACAGGATGCATATTACCATTGCCATAAGGATAAATTGAAAGGAAATCAGGTGTCATGAGTACCAAACAGTACCAAAAACCTGCAGGACATACTCCATTAGATTTAACAGTCTGAAAGACATGTATAGAATTAGGGTTTCTTCTTAACTGCAGAGCCTCATGGAAGCCCACCCTCACCAAAGACAGTGACGAATAACTTAGTTCCATCCTCATCAAAGATCTAAGTGGTGGCCAAGCTCTAGGCTTCACCTTCCAAGAACACTGGAGTGATGGCCACAATCTTTCCAATCCCTGGGACATGTGTTCAATTCCCTCAAAAGAGTGGAGTGGCCACCTAACTCTCCCCAACACCACGTAATGTTCTCCACCTTCTCTAAAGCCTGGGGTGATAGAATTCACCATGAACAATGGGGCAGAAGGCACATTCTCTTCAAATGCAGGGGCAAATTTACCCTTTCTAGACATGTGGCTGGGATACTCTCTTGGCCTGACAAGATGTCTTAAGTCTAGACATCAGCTTCCACAGTTTTGTCCTTGAAGCTTTTTCTTTAATCTCTCCCTCTTCTGTCCCTTTTAGTCCATACTGACAGTGGTTTCTATCATACAGATGTTGCAAAAAGCTTGTTGGTTTTGCATGCAGTTTACAGGGATCCCAAACATCAAAACAATATTAATTTCCTCAAATCCTTTCTGGATAAGTGCATTTCCAATCCTGATTTGCAAGATAATGGCTGCCTGGTTCCATGTTCAGTTATTTCCTCACATGGGGCATTATTTTCTGGAGACTTATTTCCCAGAAGATCAGAACTTCCTGAAACATCCATGTCTGGTTTCTTTGTACCCAGGAGTTCAGTTCTCAGTTTATCTCTTTCCTCTCACATTAACATTAAGCTGCAAGGAAAAGCCAGGCTACATTTTCCACATTTAGTTTAGAAATTTCATCAGCTAAGTGTCCAAGCTCTTCACTTTCAAATTCTGCCCTCTATATAACATCATGAATTAATTTAGCCACATTCTCTGCAATCTTAAAACAAGGATCAACTTACCTTCAATTTCCAATAATAGATTCATCAATAACTAGCAGAGAACTGGGAAATCCACAAATATATGAAAGTCAATTAACATACTCTTATTCAGTGGGTCAAAGATGAAATTGCAAGGGAAATCAGTAAATATCTTGAGAAAAATGAAAATGATAACCCAAAATATCAAAACTTACAGGAGGCATTGAAGGCAGTGCCGAGAGGGAAAGTCATAACCATACATTCACAGTATAAAAAAATACAGATTTCAAATCAGAGACCTAACCTCAGAAATGGAAAATGAGAACAAAAGGGAAAACTAAACATAAAAAGAAGCATGAGGGAAAAAATAACACATATTAAGCCAGAAATCAATGAAATTGAAAATTTAAAAAAATAGAGAGCAAAAACAAAACCAAATGTTGGTTCTTTGAAAAGATCAATAAAATATATAAACTCTTATATAAACTGACATAGTGAAAAGGAAGATTCAAATCAAGAAAACCATAAATTAGAAGAGGGACATTACTAAGGACCCCACAAAATAAAAAGTATAATAAGAAGATATGAAGGCAACAAATCAGAAAATTTAGACAGATGAAAGAAAGTCCTAAAAACACACAAACTGCACTGATTTTAGAGGAAATAAATTCACTCAACAGACCAAGTACAAAAAAGAGATTGAATCAGTAATCAAAAGCCTTCCAAAATAAAGAAAGTCCAGAACCTGATGGCCTCACAGGGAATTCTGTCAATCATTCCAAGAAGAATTAATAAAAACCCTGCTCAAAATCTTCAAAAAAAAATTGAATGGAAAGTAATACTACCTAATTCATTTTAAAAGGACAACATGCAAACATCAAAGCCAAAGATACTACAATAAAGTAATTCGTAGACTAATTTTTCTTTTGAATATAGATTTAAAAATCCTCATCAAAATACTTGTAAATAGAATCCAACAGTACTTTAAAAGAATTATACACCATCATAAAATCGGTTTTATCCCTTGTTTGCAAGGGTGGTTCAAAAGAATAAAAATAATGTGATATACCACATTAACAAAATAAAGAAAGAAAAGCATATGAACATTTCAATTAATGCAGAAAAGGCCTTTGAGAAAATTCAGCTTCCTATTTTGATAATATTTAGAAAAATAGAAATAGGAGGAAATTTACTCAGCATGGTAAATGAAATATATAAAAACCCACACATACATCATAGGCAATGTTAAAAGTCAGAAAGCTTTCCTTATATGACCTGGAGCAAGACAAAGATGCCCATTTTCACCACTGTTATTCAGCACTGTATTGTAAAGTTCTAGCCTGAGCAGTTAGGTAAGGAAGAGAAATAAAAGGCATCCAAGCTGAAAAGGAAGAAGTGAAACTTTTACTATTTGCAGATGATATGATATGAAAATCTTGAAAAATCCACAATATGCTAGAACTACTAAACAAATTCAGCAAAGTGGTGAGATATACTTAATAGTACAAATGTAAAAATAATCTTTCATGTAAATGAATGTATCACACTAATTCATGGTTTTAATAATAGGGTAGTATACGGGAAAAAATACATTTGAATGTAAATTTTGGACTACAATTAATATTATGCTCTTGAACAAATCCATTTCTGTGAGTGTGGGGCGTGTTGATTGCTTTAGATTCAATTAAGGGACCTTTTCATTAGGTTATTTTCAATTAGATCACTTTAGGGATTTTGATTGGACTCTGTAAATGAGCCATGACCCACGTTGGGTCTCTGCCCTCTTGAAGGGTCTTATATAAGCTGAGAGAAAAAGAGAAAAAAGAGAGACAGAGAAAAGGAACTCTGCCATATTGACCCTGACATGTGAGAGAGATAGAACTCCAGGTCTGTATCCAGCTACAGAAAGACAGAGAAGTCCCAAGAGGCTCGAGACATGAGACCCAGGGAGAGATGTCTGAAAGTCCATGGCTGAGCTTGAAGAGAAATTAGAGCAAGAAGGCAGACCTGCTGTTTGCCTAGCCTCATGGCAGGATTCCAGGATCTGTCAGCAGACAGTCTTTCATGAGAAACAGTTACCATAAGCCTTGCTATCTGCAATAGAAGGACCTGCCCAAACTGGTGCCACAAAGGAGAAACACATCTCTCAGTGAGGTGATTTATTTTGAGCACACAAGCAAGGAACTTCAGAATCTTCCCAAAACCAGTCCAAAGTGAGAATGGGAGTTAGGGTTTTATAAGCAAAAGAAATGGGCCTAGGCATTGAGAAAGATATGTGCAGTTACTCAGTTCTGCATTGTCCCAAGCATATCAAACTTGTTTTTTCTCTCTTTCAGGAGCTAATCAACCAAAGTTAAGGTATTGTTGTGGGTATGCCTACGTGCAATGACTTCATGTGTCCTTTCTCAGCCAACTGCTTAAAAATATAATGTTTTTTGTCTCTGAGGAAATTTACAGATTTACTGGGACATAAGGTATTTCTTTGTTTTGCTTTGAAAGGCTATCTTATTCCCGTAAGCAAAAATGAGTAGGTCTTAATAACTGAAGAAATATTAATAAATATACCTTTTAGTTATCAAAAGCATCTCTGATGGTTCATTGCTTAGGACATTTCTAGTCCTTGGAACTGTAATCTTTTACCCCAAATAAAATCCCTTTGTAAAAACCAACTTATTTCTGGTATATTGCACTGGCAGCTTTTTGCAAACTTGAACAGGCAGTATAAGGAAATACTGTATTTTCAAAATGATTTTCCTGTAAACCTGTAACTTCCCCATTAAAAAAAATTTAAAACCTGTAGTGCAATACTGCCCTTCATCTACTAGGATAGCTAAATTGAAAGACAAATAATATGCAAGAGAGGTTTAGGATGTGGAGAAATCAGAACACTTATAAACTGCTGCTGGGAATGTAAAATGACTGCACAAATTGGGAAACAACCTGGTTGTTCCTCTACTGACTAAATATAAAATAACAATATGATCCAGAAATTATAGTCTTAAGAATACACACAACAGAAGTGAAAGTATAGACCTCCCCTAAAAAACTCAACTACAAGTGTTTATATAAGCATTTCTCCTAATAGACAAAAGTTGGAAATAAAACAATTGTCCATTTGTGGTATAAAAAGAATTTAAAGAATGGACCTAAAAAGATATGTACACACCAATGTTCACATTTTCCAAAAAGATGGAAGCAATTCAAGTGTCCATCAACCAATGAATGTACAAACAAATGTAGTATATACATAAATAGAATATTATTAAACATTAAAAAGAATGAAGCTCTGATGCAAAAGCAAGGATGATCCTTGAAGACATTCTGTTCAGTGAAATAAGCCAGACACAAAAGGACAAATGTGTGATGTCACTGATATGAAATAATTAGAATAAACCAAGCTCATAAAGTCAGAATATAGACTATAGCCTACCAGGAGCTGGGGTGGGAGTAGGAAATGGAGAATTAGTGCTTAAATTGTACAGAATTTTTATTGAGCTTGATTGTAATGTTTGGTAATAAATGATGGTAGCACAAAATTGTGAATATAATTAACAGCACTGAATTATATACATGGTAATTGTTGAAGAAGAAATTTTAGGTCATATATATGTTATGAGACTAAAACTTAAAAGAAAAACCATAGGATTGTACAGCACAATGAACCCTATTGTGAATAACAATATTTACCTACAATAAATAGTATAATTATAAAAATGTTCTTTCATGAATTTTAACAAATATACCTGTCTAACACTAGATGTTAATAATAGGATGGTTTATTGGAATTCTGTGTTTTATATATTTTATGCATGATATTTCTGTAAACCTACAATTTTTCCTCATAAAATTAATAAAATACTTTAGTATAGCTACACAAAGGAACGTTATTCAGCCCATAAGAATGAATGAGCCCCACATACATGGGCAATACCTAGCAAAGGAGGACAGACCATTATATCAGGCCATTGATATTGATTGTTGTACTTATGAACCATTCTTATAAAATTGAAAATTTGCCTAGTATTATATACTGCTTAATACTTATCTCCCAAAAGCCTCCTTGTTGCTTAAAAATGCCCTCTCTCTAAGCCAAACTCATCAAATAAGCACATTACTCTCCGCAACCCCCATCATGAGACATGACTCCCAGGGATGAACCTCCCTGGCACCAAGGGATTATTACCAAGCACTGACTAATGATGTATTTGGAAAAAGACTTTGACCAAAAGGGGTAAACATTAAATACAAATGAGTTTTTTATGGCTAAAATATTTCAAAGTAAGTCAGAACTTTATTCCAGAGGTTATCCTTATGCACATTTCAGCAGGATCTCATTGACTGTGATAGGAAACAGCACCTCAACCAGCAGGGCTGTTGAGGGATTTAGAGACATATAGACACTATAGGCAAATCTGGCAATCTCAGGAATTCAGCATCTTGTCAATGAGTCTTACTTTGTAATAAATGCTCCCCAGTGTAACAGACTGACTAATTTATAATTTCCCTACACATGGCTCGTCTGTCCATTTTATTTGAATTTACAATTAACACTGTACTTAAATATATGTCCCAGAGACTTAAATATTCTGTCTTTTCATATGCTGGTGGAGCCATGAGTCTCAGCATAGTTGCAACACCTACACTCCAGTTCATCATACTCCCTCAGGACAACTAACAAAATGATGATCATGGACAACACCCAACCAAAAAAATCAGTACCTACAACTGCAAGCATTACAGTTCTATCCATCTGCCTCCTGGGATCTAAACCAATTTTCAATCAAAAGCAGAGTGGACACCACCATCCCCAAATTCTCAAGATTGAGGTTTGCACAATCTTGGGCTATTTGGACTCCCATATATTTTTGAGATAACATTTATGCAATATAAAACTCCTTTAAAAGTAAAAAAGATTAAACAAAAAAAATAAAGAATAAATAAAGTACTGATATATGCTTTGACCTAGATAAGCCATGAAAACATCTGTGAACAGAAAAGAGGATTTATTTTATGATTCAATTAATATGATAGACTAGAATAGGAAAATCTATAGAGACAGAAAGCAGATTAGTGGTTCCTTAGGATTATAGGGAAATGAGACAAGAGGGGATGATAATAAAGGGTATATTGTTTCTTAATCAAGATAAAAATGTTCTAAAATAGACTATAGTGGTTGTTGTATATAACTGAATATAATAAACACTGAATTCTAAAATTTAAAAGAATGAACTGTATGGTATTAAATTTGTCATAATAAATCCATTTGAAAACTTTTGTGAGTATATGTTTATTGATTAATTCTTATATAAAACATCAAAAGCATGACCACAAAATAAAAAATTGAAAATTTTATATAGATCAAAATCTACTTTCTGCTCTTGGAAAGACATTGCCAAGAAAGGAAGAGGATAATTCCCAGACTGACACATATATTTATATATTTGTACATTTTACACCCAATAATATACATGTACACAAAAAAGCATTAAAAATTCACCAATAAAAAAAGGACGTCATTTTGAAAAAAATCAAGCAATACACTTGAATAGACACACAAGGGTAGAAAAAATAAAGGTATGAAAGTTGCTTAACATCATTAGTCTTCGGTTCATGTAAATGCAAAGTACAAGAGGATAACACAAAATGCCTATTAAAATGGTGAAAATTTTTTAAAAAATAAATGAAAAATACCGAGTAATGGAGAAAAAAAAACAGTTCTTGAGCAACTGGAAATCTCATACACATTGATGGTGAGAGACTGCAAGATATTACTGCTCATTTTCAAAAAACTATGTTTTCTTAAAAACTAGAAATATACTTACCACATAACCCAGCAATTCTACCCCTCTGAATTTACATTATGGATATTAGACACTACATTCATGGGAAAACCTGTATAGAAATATTTTTAGCATCTTTCATCATAAATCAACAAAAACTCCAAACTACCCAAGTATCCTTTAACTAGTAAATGGATAAAGAAACTGTGATACAACATGATACTGGAATTCCACTAAACAATAGAAAGGAAGGAAATAAAGATATACAGAACACACATGACTCTTAAGTGAGTTACAGTAATGGAAAAGACTCCAAAGACAACATATTATATGATTCCATTTGTTTGAAATACTGGCAAAGGAAAAACAATAGGGCTTGCTAGTGTTTGGGAAGGGAGGAAGTATTGAATGCAATGGAGTACAAAGAAGCTATTTTGGTGACATATGGCTTGAATATGGTGGTTGCAGCATGATTGTACACTTTGTAAAACAAATGTAACAGTACACCAAAGGTAGAATTTTATGCATATAAATTATACTGTATAAAAAGAACAATAGCATGATGTCACCAGATGGCATAGTGAGACATTCCTGTGTTGTCTCCCGATAGAACATTTGAACAAGGAAAACTGACACAACCTTCTTTCTCAGAGTTCAAGAAAACAGCTAAAGTTTTGCAGTAATATGTCAAGTGACAAATTATAAAAAGGCAATTTTAAAATGGTAGCAAAACCTCATGGGGCCTTTGCAGACACTTCCCACATTCCTCACCATCTCATTAAGGAGCTACCTCATGTTTCTAATGCAGATCCCATCTAATGCAGATGCAGTTCTGGGGAGAGCAAAGAAACCATTGTGCACATACTGGGCCCATGTATATCTCTGACACTCTGGTGGCAGCCTGAAGTTCTGATTCAGAGTTCATTTCAGGTTTAACATCATAAAGCTTTTTGGAAGAGCTATAAGGTAAGGGATGCATGGGGAAAATGAGTGTAGACATTGGGATATGCAGTGTGTCAAAAGAGATCAGGAAGAGAGACTGTTTCCTAAAATAAGTGGTTGGTAAGATCTACAAGGATGCAAGCCCAGGGCAAGATGCATAAACATAAAAGACTCTGCTACATTATGGCCTTTGAGTATTTGTGAGATGCACTGTTAAGCAGCCTAAATGATGAAAGAGAGCATATAAAAAGATATTCTGAAAAGGTTGTGAATGGTGGTTTCATTTTCCTTCTATTTGTTAGCTCTTGGTATTCATGGAGAATTCATAATACAAGTCAAAGAATGGATACCTCAGTGAATAAATTCCAGAGGCAATATATGAATATATATATACACTGTGTAAAACGATTAACAAATATGTCAATGAACAGAAAGTGATGGTTCATGTAAAGGATCAAAAGGAAAAATTATAATCCAACTACAATAAAGTTCAGATTTTATAAATAAGAGTTAAAGTTAGTAAAAATGTGTCATGTACATTTTATTGAGGAAGCCTCAATAAGATTAAAGGAAGCTTTCTGTTCAGAAATCATGGAAGCAAGAAGGCAGTGAATGAAGTACTGAAAAAATGCCAACTATGAATTCTATATCAAGCAAAACTAAAGGAGTTTGCAACCACTAGACTGGCAATGCAAAGAAGGATAAAGAGTTCTTCATTTGAATGAAAAGGACACAAGACTATGTGGCAAAGTTAAATCTTACATTTTTGATTTGGAACACACTTTTTCTTTCAAAAGTGTCTACAAAGCAAATGCATGAACAGTAATGACAAATTTGGGGATCCAGGAGTTCCCCAGCCCTGGCTTCCCCTCCTTAAGGGACTATCAGCCCACAGTACACAGCCACCTGCATGCCCCAGGACACATTAAAATGTAACAAACCTCCTCACAGGAAAACAATGTACAGATGGTAGCATAGACTGTAATTTTCTTGAGGCTGTAGAATTCCTTCCTACAGTAACATCACCAGTCCCCATTTATGTGCTTCATGTGACACTAGCAAAAACTCTGTTATGAAGTGTCTTTGTTCTGAGACCCTATATATTCCCCCTCATTTTCCTGCCTTTGTGGAGTGTTATCTTCAGTATATGGATCATTGCCACCAGAGAGAATTCTCTCCTGTCTATAAGATACAATAAATAAAACTCATGTCTGACTATGTGCTGAGTGTGGCATTTGGTGTTGCAGCTGTCCCTTCATGACCTCTTCAAGAACTTGGTTAGAAGAAATCTATGGTGTTGAAGCCATGAATTATATGATGTAATTTGTGACAAGGACTACATAAAGAATGGGAATAAGAGATTGAGGTAAAATGGCCATTGGATTAGGCAGATAAAGCTCAGCTCTCACTAAAACAATGGAGAAAGAGCCAAAGGCTACCTTCGGGACATGCTTCATGATGCAGGAGAATAAGAGACTGCTTCACAACTCCCAGGAGAGTGAGGGACAGAGAGAAGAAGCTGAAACAACAAAATGTGAGATATTAAACCTCCCAGCCACCAAAAAGGGTTCCCCTTCCCCAACCCCAAGATATTAAGTGAGGGTAAAACTCTTGGCAAATTGCATCTAACCAAGAGGAGAGCAGATGTCTTTCTCATGCCAGCTGTTTTGGATATATATAGAATGGAAGGTGCTCTGAGTCACCTAGGAGGGTACTAGAAAGATAAAGAATCCAAAAGAAAACCATGAGATGCTTGCACCTGTGGCTGGAAGTAGAACATATACTCTGCCATCAAGACAAATAGTCTGGGTGGGGTTCCTTGCTCCCTACTCCAAAAGTTGTGTGATGGCATGGTCCCTGGGAGGACAAGGGTCTGAGAGGGTGGAAAGTGGCTCCTTTGTGGTGAATTTGGTCACCTGAGCACCCTTTGAATATTGGAAGGGACCCCAACTAGACAGGGAAAGGGGAGGGGGATCTCCTCACACAGGTTATCATGCTCAGCCACCCAGGTAAAGAGAGGAATTAGATTACAGAGAACACAGGAAGAGATAGCTGCCTAATCAGTAGGACTCACAAACTGCAAGAAATCTAATCTGTCTGAGGGGAAAGGAGGCAGAAAGCCTTCTAAAAGTCTAACTAACCTAAGGAGACCCTTTAGCTCACTGCAAGAATTCCTTCTTTGCACATACAAGGTCCCTGGTTTAATTCCTGGATCATCTTAGAGCTTTGATCCACCGGGTACCCAGGCATTGAACTGAAACTTTATGACAAGAAACATATAGACGATCTATTCGTATTAGCTTTTCTTTGATTTCTTATTTTTTAAAAAAATCTTTTTATTTCCTTATTTTATTCACTAACACCTGGTTTAAAACCTGCAGAGGGCAAGCTGCAGGGTTGTTGATTGATGAAAACCAGCAACCTGAGAAGATCCTTAGGGATCTAAGAAGGAAGGCTGCTTTTCCATGTTTATTTTGTGTTTTGTACATTTTTTTCTTTCCTCCTTTTAAAAAAAGGTCTGTCTTGTTTCTTGTTTGTTGTGTTTCTCCATCCTTTGTTTCACTGTTTTCTTTTCATTAACTGATTTTTCCTACTTATGCTAATTATTTTCTCCCCTTAGTTTTTTAATCTTTTATTACTGTTCTTTCATTCCACCTCTTTTTGCTTGGCCTTCAATTTTTCTTGTTTATATTTTTCTTTCTCCTTCTCTGTTTTCCTTTCTTTTTACTTTTTTCTTTCTTTTCTTTTTTTGTTTCCTATCTTCTCATTACTTTAGGCTTTTAATACCATCTATATATTTTTCTCTATTCTGTTTCTCATTTCATTGTTTCTATTCCATTTTTTTTATTATTACTCCTCTGTACATCATACAATTGTTAACTATGTATTTTCATAGGTCTTGTATGGTTCCTCTTCTTTAATTTTACTATTACTACTAAAATTATTTTTCTCTTCTTATATATTTCCTCTTCTTTGGTTCTAATTTGCTTTTCAAGAGAACATAGACAACAGCAAGGAAATAGAATAAGAGGAACTAAGTGTCAAAGTGAAAACTTACCACACACACAACAACAACAACAAAATAAAACCAGAGTAGAGAGAGAAGCTAATCAACTGGATAAACCCATCAAGGTAAATAGATGCCTAGGCACAAAAAATTACAAGCCATAAAAAGAAACAGGAAACATGGCCCAGTCCAATGAACAAACTAAAAACCAGAAGGAGATGCAGAACATGGAACAACTAATCAGAGATTTCCAAACAGATAACATTAATCAACTTCATGAATTTAAAGAAGAGATTAAGGATACTAAGAAAAAACTGGGAGGACATACTGAAGAAAATGTAAACACATAAAAACATAATGGATATGATGATGATGAATGGCACAATACAAGAAATAAAAAATACACTGGAAGCACATAACAGTAGATTTGAACAGAGGAAAGAATCAGCTATGTGGAAGACACTATATCTGAAATCAGAAAGCTAGTAGAAAAGACAGAGAAAAAGATAGAAAAAATCCATAAGGGACTTAGGGATTTGATTGACAATGCAAAATGCACAAATACATGCATTATAAGCATTCCAGAGGGAGAAGAGAAGGGAAAGGGGACAGAAGGTTTTTTGGAGGAAATAATGGCTGACAACTTCCTAAACCTATTGAGGGAATGGACTTACATGTCCAGGAAGTGTGGCACACCACAAATAGTATAAATCCTAACAGGCCTACTCCAAGAAGTATACTTGTCAAACTGTCCAATGCTCAGGACAGAGAGAATTCTGAAAGCAGGAATAGAAAAGAGATACATCACATACAAAGGAAGCACAATAAAACTAAATGCTGATTTCTCATCAGAAACTATGAAGGGAAGAAGGCAGTGGTATGACATATTTAAGGTCCTAAAAGAACAAATTTTCAGCCAAGAATTCTCTATCCAGCAAAGCTGGCATTCAAAAATGAGGGAGAGTTAAAAATATTTACAGATAAACAGAAATTAAGAGGGAATGCAAAAGAAACACCTGCCCTTCAAGAAAGACTAAAGGAAGTTCAGTTGGTGGAAAAGAAAAAATAGGAGAGAAAGAGTTGGAGGAGGTAAGAACAATTAAAAGCATAAAAAGAGAAATAACAACAGTATGTGGAATACATAAAACTAAGGGAAATATGGTTAACATAAGTAATACTTTGACAGTAATAACATTGAATGTTAATGGATTAAACTCACCAGTCAAGAGACACAGATTGGCAGAATGGATAAGGAAATATGACTTACCTATATGTTGTGTACAAGAAACCCAAATAGAACCAGGGACACAAAAAGACTGAAAGTGAATGGTTGGAAAACAATTTTACATGCAAACAATAACCAATAAAGAGTGGGAATAGCTATACTAACATTGGACAAAACAGACTTCAAATGCAAAACTATTGTAAGAGAAAAAGAAGATCACTAAAATTAATAAAAGGGGTAATCTATCAAGAAGAAAGAACAATCATACATGTGGCAAAATCTAGAAAATAAATGTGAAGAAAAAGATAACTCTACAATTATATTGCAAGACTTTAATTATATTGCAATGTTTAGTACAACATTATCACCATTAGACAGAACATCTCAACCAGGAATCAATAAATGAACAAAGAATTGGAATAATATATTAGAGGATCTTGACTTAGTAGACATATACAGAACATTACACTCAAATACTGTGGGAGACCCATTCTTCTTGAGTGCACATGGATCATTCTCCAAGATAGAGTACATGCTAGGCCACAGAACAACTCTCAATGAATTCCAAAAGATTGAAGTTATACAAAGTAATTTCTTTGACCACAGTGGAATGAATCTGAAAATCAGTAAGGGGAAAAGAACAAGTTTAATCACAAATATATGGAAGATAAACATTGGGTAAAGGAGGAAATTGCAAAAGAAATCAGTAACTAACTTGAAACAAATGAAAATGACAGCACAACATATTAAAACCTATGGGATACAGCAAAAGCTGCACTGAGAGGGAAATTCATAGCCATAAATACCTATATTATAAAATAAGAAAGAGGTAAAATCAAAGACCTAACTGTACACATGAAGGAATTAGTGAAAGAACAACAAACTAATACCAAAGGAATTAGAAAGTAGGAAATAATACAGATTAAAGCAGAGATAAATGAAATTTAAAATAAGAAAGAACTAGAAAAAATAAATTCAAATCTGGTTCTTCAAGATGATTAAAAATATTGACAAACCCTTAGCTAGACTAACAAAGAAAAAAGAGATGAAAATCCATATATAAGAAATGAAGGAGATATCACCACTGACCCCACATAAATAGTTTCATAAGAAGATACTTTGAAAATCATATGCCAAAAAGACCAATAATTTAGAGGAAATGGACAAATTCCTAGAAACACACAGCAGCCTACATTGATGAAAGAAAAAATTGATGAACTCAATAGACGAATTACAAGTAAGGGGATAGAGTTGGTCATCAAACACCCCCACCTTAGAAGAGCCCAGGACCAGACAGCTTCACAGGTGAATTCTATGAAATATTTCAGAAAGAATTAACACCAATCCTGCTAACAAAGTCTTCCAAAAAATAGAATTGGAGAGAACATTGCCTAATTCATTCTATGATGCCAACATCACCCTATTATCAAAGCCAAACAAAGATGTTACAAGAAAGAAAATCTATAGACCAATTTCTTTAATAAAATTAGACGCTAAAATCCTTAACAAAATACTTGCTAACCATATTCAACAACACATCAAATGAATTACACACAATAATCTAGTGAGTTTCATACCTGGTATGCAATGATGGTTCAACATAAGAAAATCATTGCATTACACCACATAAACTCATTGAAAGAAAAAAATCACACGATCATCACTATAGATGTGGAAACACATTAGACAGAAAACAGTACACTTTCCTGATAAAAACACTGTAAAAGATAGGAATAGAAGGAAATTTTCTTAACATGATAAAAGGTATATATGAAAACCCACAGATAACATCATGTTCAATGCTGAAATCCTAAAAGATTTCCTTCTAATATTGAGAAGAAGACAAGGATATTCACTTTACCAATCTTTTTAAAAATTGTGTTAGAATTACTTGCTTGAACATTCAGGAAAGAAAAAGATATATTTTATATCTTTTGCCAAATTGGAAAGGAAGAAGAAAAAATTTCACTATTTGCAGAAGACATGATCCTATACATAGAAAACCCTGAGAAATCTACAAGAAAGTTTCTAGAGCTTATAAATGAGCTCAGTAAAATAGTAGGTTAAAAGATTAACATGCAAAATTCAGTAGCATTTCTGTATACCATTAATGAGGAATCTGAGGAGGAAATCAAGGGGGAAAAATCTCATTTGCAATAGCAACTATAAGAATCAAATACTTAGAAATAATTTTAACTAAAGATGTAAATGCCTTTTATGCAGAAAACTACACAACTCTGTTAAAGGAAATCAAAGAAGACTTAAATGGAAGAATATTCCCTGTTCATGGATAGGAAGACTAAACATCATTAAGATGTCAAACATACACAAAATGATTTACAAATTTAACACAACCCCAATAAAAATTACCACAGCATTTTTTACTGAATTGGAAAAGCTTCCTATGAAATTTATTTGGAAGGGAAAGGGGTCTTGAATAGCCAAAGACATATTGAAAAAGAAAAATGAAATCAGAGGAATCACACTACCTGACTTTAAAACATACTACAAAATGACAGTGGTCAAAACTGCATGCTATTGGCACAAGGATTGACATATCGACCAATGGAACTGAATTGAGAGTTCTGATATATATCCCAACATATGCAGTCATCTGATATTTGACAAGGCCATGAAGCCCATTCAACTGGGAGAGAATGGCCTCTTCAACCAAAGGTACTTTGAGAACTGGATATACAAATCAAAATAATAAGAAAGTAATACCACCTCACACCTTCTACAAAAATTAACTTAAGATGGATCAAAAACATAAATATAAGAGCCAAGACCATAAATCTCCTATAAGATAATCTAGGGAAGCATCTACAGGAGCTTATTTTATTTTATTTTTTTAGTGATGATGGTAATCGCATGTTTGTTTTTTAATTTTTTATTTTTTTTATTGTGGGTAAAAGTCAAATTTTTCACAATACATACCAATATTTGTAAAATGATATATAAATACATATGCATATATGTGCATTTGTTTACATAAATGTTATTTGTTTTATATATATATATATAT
>JAQZBX010051839.1:0-19276 GCA_029593785.1 Cabassous unicinctus | reverse complement strand
CTTCCCCTCCTTCTTCCTAACTATCAATACATCACCTCTCTGGATCTAATGTATCTTGTAGTGTTTGTGCGTTTCTCTCTGTATGTGTGGTTATATTTTAGTAATAGATGCATTTTTTAGCTTATTGTAATACTATACTAATAATCAAATATAATAATGAACAAAACAGTTCAGCTACAAAAAATCCTTAAGAAGGGGGGAAAAGTATATATGGGTGAGACTATGCTCCTAGGAAGAAGATGTAGACTGAAATGACTCAAAATGTAAATATAGAATCATGGAAAAATCTATTAGAGGACAACTCATATCTCCATGGCATCAGGAAATCAGGCATGCATTCACAATCCAAGAGCATCAGACACTGCCCTAAAAAAAATAGAAATAAAAATAGAACACTGAGGGCTATTTTAAGTGGGTATTTATGATTCTTTCTCCCTTAGAATTTATGAAACTTGCAGATGTTTTCTCAACACTTTCTGTCAAATCAATTTTGCCATTTTACAGGTTTTGATGCAACAATGCTCCAGTCGTGATTTTCTTTTAAAACCCCAAATCGTGGTAAATCCATAAGCAAAGCACAGTCCTTTCCTACATAAGATATGACCTTTTAGGGACATTAGACTAATGATATATGCACAAATGCAAACAAACCTTTGCACAAAATAATGGAAACATAATTTTCATGGAAAGGAGGCTATTAAAAGTACTTTAATTCAATAAACTAAGAAAGGTGCATGAAGAATATATAAATGAAGAAAGAAAAGGAAGAAAAGGGTTCAAAGTGCAAAGACAAAGGGATAATTAAAAAACAATAAATTTCTCAGAATTTACATCATGATATTTGACAAAAATCAAATGCAGGAGAGGAAATTTTTGTGGAGATAATTTTCAGAACTAAAGGTGCAAAATGGTTACTACTTAGAAAATAGAATATAATAGAGATCTGTCCAAGAAACTGAATTAGGATTGCCAATATCTGGTAAGTATAAGAAAACATGATGTGGGGCATGATTATTAAAAATTAGTATGAACTTTATATTGGTAACAAAATATGTTTTCTTCATTTAAATTGGAAAACAAAATTTAAAAATGCATTCTTAATTTTAATCAGGTGAATATGAATCAAATATGAGGAAGAAAAATCATAAATGCCAGGTACTACATTCCTGAATTCCCACTTGCCCTGTCTTTGGACACTGCATAAATTAAGTAACTATGAAAGATCCACATCAAAAGACAACTGATGTGAGGAACTAGCATGAGATGCAAACAAATCATATTCAACAAGCTGTGGCAGTTTGAGATTATTTTGTGAAACAAAAATAAAAGAGAAAGATTGTATTTTTAACTGGTCTATTCTTGTAGGTGAGATAACATTTGATTACATTAAATTAAGTTGAGGGCCCTTTGATTAGATTTGTTGATAAGATCACTTTAGGACTTTTGATTGCACTATGTCAGTGAGGCATGGCTCAGGTTGAGACTCCACCCATTTGCTGCATCTGATATAAATGGATACACAGAGAGAGAAAGGCAGAGGAAATTCAAATAGCATAAACACTTTTAAGGAATAAAATGTTAAAAGGATTTCCGAAAGAGATATCAAGTCTATCTATAAAATAATAATAAGTAAACATCGTGGCAAAAAGGGAAAAAAATGACAAGTAAAGATGCAACAGAATAGAGGGTATGTATATGAACACTCAGATGACAGATGCAGTAAGGAATTGCAATGGGAATTACACCTCTTTTACTCAATCTATTCAAAACCAAGACTAAATAATGAAATGAGGAAATAAATATTAAAATAATTTTGATGATATCTTCAGAAGTTTGAAGGAATGTTTTAGAAGGAGAAGGAGGATGAGAAGAAGCAGGAGGAGAGTATAAGGAAGAGTAGAGTATAAGGAGTATAAGGAGGAGGAAATGATACAAAAATATGCACAGTGAAAACATTTTTGTGAATTCGATTGCAATAAATAAAGTTTTGTTTTTCAAGAACCAACAAAGGTCATAGAATTACACACAAACCACTTAAAATCATGTGTAACTTTTCAGGCTTAGATAGGAATTTTCAAGAAAAGGAAGCACAAATGTCTTGTTTTACACATGACAGTATATACTTCATCATTGGTATGAGGAAAAAGAAAAGTGTATCCATCTAGAACTACCACATATTCAGCAGTTTGGCAAAAATATATCTGGATTCACCAATTATTGGAGATGATGTAGAGCAAAGAATATGTGGAAATATTGTTTGTGTATGTGCATAAGTTACTACAACTTCTCTATAAAGCCATTAGATATTGTATTTGCAATTAAGACAAGTTTTCATTACAGCAAGAAAAAGGTTTGTGCTGAGAGCAACAAAGATTTCCTAATTTTGGCACATGTCCATTCTTTGTTGCCTATGATTTTGAACCACAGTTGATGCCCACATTCTCTGCCCAGATATTGGAGCAGCCTGAACAGGGATGTTACTTGTTCTCATGGCAGAATGATAAGATGTTTTAAAGAAGTTTTCATATGTTGGCTCTTAAACCCACAAGCAGAGAGAGTAACATGGTAAACTTTACTATCCTTCTGTGTTTACATTAAGATTATATTTATAATTAGTAAATGAATTCTAAACGTGATTTGGACTATGTTAGTTTCTGCCATATACAATTAACAATATACAATTAGAGTACCCTGATGACTATTGATTAAATTTAGAGTGTTAAAGTTTCTTAAACAAAGTAACCTAATCATTAATATTTATTCATTTCCTTGAAGTTACTCTTAAGAACTTGAATTGCAGTTGGGCATGACTTGTGAAATATACTGGTTCTAATTACATCAATATTGATTTCCTGAAATGTGCAAATTTCCATCATATAAAACAATCATATAAATGCCTATCACTTATATTCACTTTCTTAGTTGAAAACCAACTTTCAAGGCAAAGACATCACTTGATATTTATTCCTCCTAAAATCATAAATCTATCCATTAATGTAATATTATCCAATATTTAATAAATGTGTAGTATCCTTCCAATAATCATTTCCTTACAGCATTGTCTATTCCTTTTTCTTTTTTATAAAATATAATACCCAATTTCAAAAAATCCATACCAAAATTTCAGCTACTTTCATGTGTTTTCCTTGAAGAATATCAAGTCAAGAACAAAATATATATTTCCCAATATTGATTATCATTTCCCCAAATGTAATTGACATTAAATTCATTTTTATATATGTGGCATGAGTGCAGAAATAAACAAAGAAATCAACACAACAGAATAAAGTACACAGCTACAGAAAAGCTCATTTAGGAACACAATTTATGATAAAAGTATTGAATGGTAGTCTATGTACTTTCAGTTAATGGTGTTTGGGCAGCTGGACATTCATTGACAATAAGAGAAATTTCACTCCTGCTTTTCACTCTGCACAAATGATGTGGTATAAAGACAACACTCAAAAGTCAAAACTATAATAGCTTAGATACTAACATTGGATAATATCTTCAGGATACCAGCCTAGGTAAGTATCTATCATATAAGAAGAAAACACAAACTACAAAAGGAAAATATTGATTATATTTGAATTGAGAATGTCTGTTCCACCAAGGATTTAGAAAAGCTCAAAATTTTATGTAAAAAACTGGGGAAATGTACATGTCATAAAAAATGTCGACAAGAAGAATATCCCAGAAGAGATATGAACCAGCATTTGATGATTTGGATAGTCGCAACCTATTCAGATAATGAGTTTTAGAGAGGCTGGGACAAAGGTGTGAATGGGCAACAATTTTATAAAAATATTAACTGTGTGACTGATGGATACAATAGAGTATCTCAGGAGAAGACAAGAACAGAGATGCTATTATCCAGGAAAGATCTGTGGGCAACACTCTTGTCTGAAAACTTGGACTCCTGTAAATTACAAGGAGACTGAAGTTTTTGAGAATTGTAGACCAGCAGACACAGTAATTTGTGGATATAATTGACTTTAGAAATTGAGAGAAGGGGGCATAAATAGAATCTGTGCATGAGTACAAATTTTGTATATAAAAAAATACTAGTATATTAGAATCTATAAAATGGCAAGGTGAATATTACTGAGGCAATAATTAAAACAGAAATAAACCAGCAATTCTTCTATAATATGATGATTCGTATGGCTTCCTTTTCATTTCTGTCAATCATGTCAATCAATGAACAGAAATTCACAATTTTGATTAAATACAATTCCATTTGTGTTTATCATATGATTAGTGTCTTTATAACCATGAGTCATAATTTTTGCTTATCGAAAAACAGGGAAGCCCTGCCTTATATAGCTTGCAGAAGACTTATTTCTTTGTTTTTATTTGTTTATCTGTTATATTACTTTTCATCAATAGGCAAGAATATTTTCCTGTCCTCAACGTAATATTATTGGTTAAGAATTCAAGAAGTTTGGAAAAGACTTTTTTTTTTTAAAACAGGTATCAATTTTTTCCAATCACTTTTATAGAAAGGACCATAATTTTCCCCTTTGAATGAACTTGTCTTGTTGTAAATAGGGCTATGTATATATGTGGGTATATGTATGCATTCTTTATTCTGGTCCATTGATCTATTTATCAGTCTTTTCATCAATACCATATGGCTTAATTACTGTTGCTCTGTAGATACCATGAATTCTGTCAGTGTAAATTATCCAACTTTAGTGTTCTGCAAATTTGTCACAGATTTTTTGATCACTGGTTTTCCTAGATAAAGTTTAAGAATAGCTCATTTTTAGAAGTTGCACACACAAATAAAACTATTTGCATTTTTATTCATAATTCATTAGATTGAGTGGATAGGTTAGTAAGAATCAATAACTTACAATGTAGAATTCTCTTACATATGAAGAAGACATCAATGTGTGCATTGCCATATGGTGAAAAATCCAAGGAACCTTAAAGTTTGCCAGCTAGACAAAAGATCATGGACTTTAAGAAAACAAGACTCCTTCTATCCTCTGAAACCATGAGACAATAAATTCCAATCAATTGTGATGTTTGTTTTAGCATCCAGTAACTGGGTAATTAAAAAATCAGATACAATAATTGCACTGAACTGTTTGGATAAAACTCCATTTTATATCTTATAAATGTTAAAATGCAAATTAATGAAAAGTAATGATATATCTATGTACAATGTATAAAGATATAATTTTTTGCAAGTAAAACACATAGATGGGGTTGGAGGGGTATAAAAATGTTGCAGTATCTGCAGTTACTTTAAATGTAAATGAATTAAATTATCTGGTCAAAAGGCAGATATTGGCAGAATGGATAAAAAAGCAGAAACCAAGTCTATACCATTTACATGAGACTCACATTAAATTCTAAGAGACTAGTGGGTTAAAGTGAAAGGATAAAAAAATATCAGAAGATATAGTAACAAAAAAGAGCTGGTGTAGCTATAACAATATCAGATGAAATATACTTTAAATCCAAAACTGTTACAAGTAAAAAAGAAGAAAAGTGCATGGAGACAACATAATCAATTGAGCAACAGCAACAATAAAATTCTGAACACATGTAAGAGTAGAGCTTAAAAATATATGAAGAAAATATTGACAGATTTGAAAGAAGTAGGTGTTTCTACATTCATAGTAGGAGAATCCAATACACCACTTTCATTAATGGATAAAACCACTTTCAATAATTGATAGAGCATCTGGACAGAAGCTAATGAAGAAATAGAAGAATTAAATGAAACTATGAACCAAGTATCTCTAACAGAAATATACAGAAAACTTCACAAAACAGCAGAATCACATTCCTCTCTTGTATACATGGATCATTCTCAAGAATATACCAATGATAAAACAAGTCTCAACAAATTTATAGATATTGAAACCACACAGTGAACCTTATCTGACTACAAAGGAATCTAGAAATCAGTAACAGAGAGAACTGGAAAAGTCACAAATATGTGGCTATTAAACAACACACTCTTTAACAACCAATGGATCAAAAAGGAAATCTCAAGAGAAATTAGAAAGTATCTTCAGGTGAATGAAAATGAAAGCATGACATGCGAAATCATATAGATTGCAGTGAAGGCAATCCTGAGAGGGAAATCTATAGTTTTCAATTCATAGAATAAAGAAGTGATATCTCAAATCAGAACCCTAACCTTACTCCAGGAAAAATTAGAACAAACTAAATCTAAAATGAGCAGAAGGAAGGCAATAACAAAGCTCATATAAGAGATAAATGAAATAGGGAACATGAACAAAAGAAACATAGAATCAATAAAGCCAAACCCAGTTCTATGAAAAGATGAATAAAATTTAAAAAACTTTACCTAGACTGACAAAGAAAAAAAAGAGAAAGGACAGAAATAACTAAAATCAGAAATGACATGGGGGTCATTAATAAAGATTTATGAATGGATACTCTGAAAATTGTACACCAACATGTTAGGAAACTTAGAGGAAATGGAAAAATTCTTATAATGTAAAAATATAAAAATACAAAATATAAATATATAAAATATTAAAACACTAAATATAAAAGTTAAAAATAAAAAATATAAAAACTACCTATATTAGTTCAATAATATATAGGCAATCTCAACAAATCAATAACAATTAAAGAGACTGAATCAGTAAATAAAACTCAACAACACCAAAAAGCAAAACCATATGGTTTCACTGATTAATTTTTCCAAATGATCCAAAAAGAATTAACACCAATCCTTCTCAAATTCTTCCCCAAAATTCAAGGATATGGACCACCCCCTAACTCATTCCATGAAGCCAATATCAATTTGTTATCAATGTCAGATAATGACAACATAAAAAATTACAGACCAATATCCCTTATGTATATAGATGCAAAAATGCTCAACAAAATTCTACCAAACTGAATCCATCAGCACATTGAAAGAATTATACACTATCTTCAAACTGGATTTATCAAAAGGATGCAAAGTTGTTACAATATAAGAAAATAATTTAATGTAATGTATCCCATGCCTGAAAAAATCCAGAAACCTTGATAAAACACACTTAGAAATCCAGGAATGTAGGGAGCTACCACATCATGATAAAGGGCTTATATGAAAAACGCATAGCTAACTTCATAAAAAATTGTAAAAGCCTGAAAATTTCTCCCCTGAACAGGAACAAGAAAAGGATACACACTATATCCAATGCTATTCAACATTGTACTGGACATCCTAGACAAAATGATTAGGCCAAAAATGACATAAAAGGCATTCAAATTGGAAAAGAAGAAATTGAACAAATCCTATTTACAAATGAATTGATTCTATAGCTAGAATATCCTGGAAAATCTGCAACAAAGCCTATGGAGCTAATAAACTCAACAAAGGTGGAGGGGTAACAAGATCTATGCCCAAAAATCAGTGATGCTTCTATATACCTGTAATGAAATCAAATCTTGTAATCAAACCAACATGATACTGACACAAGGATAGACATATAGAGCAATGGAATTCGTTGGAATGGAATGAAATTGATACTTTCAAAATAAACCCTCACTAAGGCCAATGGATATTTATAAAGTTGCCAAATTCACTCAATGATGTAAAAATATTATCTTCAATAAATGGTGTTGGGAAGACTAGATATCTATATGCAAAAGAATGAAGGGGTATCCCTTACCTCACACTAACACACAATACTTAACTGAAAATGGATCAAACATCTAACAATAAGATCCTAAGTGATACAACTACTAGAATAAAACACAGGGGAACATCTTCAGGACCTTGTGTTTGACAAAGGTTTCTTAGACTTTAAACCAAAGCAGAGCAAGAAAAAAAATACATGAGTGGGCATCCAAAAAAATAAAAATAAAAAATAAAAAACATGTGCATTGAAGGACTTTATCAAGAAAGTAATAACAACCACCTACAGAAAGGGAAAAAATATTTGGAAAACACTTATGTAATAAGGTTTAATATGCAGATATTTAAAGAAACCTGCAACTCAACAACATAAAAACGAAGAACTCAATTTTAAAAGCTGTGCAGAAGGACTGAAATAGACATTTCCCCAAGGAAGTGATACAAATGAACAATAAGCACATGAAAATATGCCCTATATCATAAGCATAAGGGAAATGCAATTCAAAGAATAGAACAAGATAGCATTATGCACTGAAGAAAATGGTTATTGTAAAAAATGTAAAATAAGAATTGCTGGAAAGGGTTTGCATAAATAAGAACACACAGTCATTGTTCCTGGAAATGTAAAATAGGGCAGTAAATGTGGTTTTGGCATTTCCTCAGAAAGTATAGAATTACCACATCTTTGCAATCCCACTTCTAGATATATCCACCAACAAATTGAAATCAGTGACTATTACAGATATTTTCACAGTGATGTTCAGAGCAACATTATTCACAACAGTAAAAAGTTGGAAGCAACCTAAGCATCCATCATCAGATGACTGGATAAACAGAGGGCAGTATACCTACATATATATGATTCTTGAGTTCATGTGTCAACTTGGCTAGGTTATGATGCCCAGGTGTTTGGTCAAGCAAGCACTGTACTGATTGTTACTGTGAAGATATTTCATGGATTTAAACCATCATTAAATTGATTTAATCTATGACTGATTTTATCTACAGTCATTATTGAAATGATGAAAATATTCTAATAATGATTGAAGTGATGAACACACAACTTTGTGATTATATCAAATACCATTGATTGTACACTTTGGATGAATTGTATGCTTTATTAATATGTATCAATAAAATTGATTTGTTAAAAAAATTAAACAAGCAAAAATTACAGGTAATTCACATAAAAATTAAGATCTGGCTTTACAGTACAACTCAGATGCTCTGGCAGTACTAGGAATATATGCAACTGGCAGCAGTATCCTGATGCCTCCTGCAGGCTTCAGGAAAAGTTTCCTGAGGAGGTCCTGGCAGGGATCCTTATTGAAGCCCAGATGAGATGGCAAGGTACAGAGAGGGTAGGCTAAGGGACAGCATGGTGTGCAAAGAGATGGCCTGTCTGAAATGCAGTGTGCAAATCAGCAAGTGGCAATGAAGCTGGAGTGCTGGGTAGGGATACCTAGTTCACAGAGAACTCTGTGTGTCCTGAAGAAGAATATTTTATTTTGGAAACTGTGGAAGTTGGAGTAGGAGGACATTTGTGTAGTAAACATCCTTACACAAAGAGAAATCTGGCCTTTGCCATTGACCTCTATGAGGTGATTTTTAGGGCCCTGGGATGTCCTGCCTTATAGGAGGGTCTTTGTCTGCCTGGGGTATTTGACTAAAAGACAATCTATCAATGTGATTTAGGATGGAGACTTCAGCTATGCTTTACCAATTTTCCCTCTGAAGGAATGGTAGAAAAAAAGCTTACTGACCTCTGGAAGGGAATGGAGAGTTCAGGTCAACTATGCAGAAATTAAGTGATTGAGATTCAATTATAATTCTGGATGGTAAACCCTTTGGTAAGCTTCCCTGTTGGCAATAATCCAGACATAAACCCATGCATTGATGCCAGGAAAGCAACATGTCAACAACTCAAGATGGAAAGAAAAAGAAGGCTCCACGTTTGGTACTTCTCCAGACTATGCCTGATGTGCTTCTTCTCATGTATGATTTTAATCTGTAATCTATATTTCTTTGGAGTATTAAGCCATAAACCATGGGCATAACAATTTTCACTGAGGTTTGTGTGTCCATCTAGCAAGTGATCAAAACTGAGACTGGTTTTGGGAACTCCCTCACTAGATTCAATGTCTCTAATGTCTCCCACAGACATGTTGAAGTCCTAACTCCCAGTTTTGTGGCTGTGAATTCATTTGTAAATCAGATCTTTCAAGATGTTAAGACCAGCTGACTCAGGGTGGTACTTAATATAAAAGACTGGAGCCCTTATAAGCAGAATAAATTGGATTTAGTAAATTACAATTCAAGGGCGGAGACACAAGTACTAGATCACTATGTGATGGATGAAAAGGTTGCTTACCAGCAAGCCACAACCAGAACTCAACAGATTTCAGGGAAGGGCTGGCCTGCCAAAACCTCAAATTTGGGTGTATAGCCTCCAATAAATTCCTACTGGTTAAGCAAAACAGTCTATGGTAATTTGGTATAGCAGCCCTGGCAAGCTAAGAAAATCCTTACCTTACAAGTGTTCACAAGTAGGGAGGGCTTGATGGATCTTTCCCTGTAAGTATTTCTTTGGCCAACTGTTCACAACATTGAAGGATTTTAAGCTGAAAGCTGGCATCAAATTTACACTTCAGAAAGACAGCAAAGAGGAAGAAGATTGGAGGAGAAAAAGACTAGTGGCAGTAGACCAGAGACATGGGTCTGCAGTAATTTAGGCATAAATGGTGTAAGCCTAAACTGTGAAAATGTCAGGGAGACAGATGTCAGGGTCATTATTGGCATAGACACTGCAGAAATGATGAAAATGTGCATCTCCTTCAATACAAGGAGAATCCCGTGTATAAAATGCACTCTCAGGGATGATTAGCTCCTCCCCCCATTTCAGGCACCAAATGTGTATCAGTGATTTTTCAAAGTGCCTTCTCTGGAGAAAATATTATGTGAGATTGGAATTTCAGGTGCAGAAACTTAATTCTTCTGGCTTAAAAGACACTCTCCAACTAACACATATTTAAATTATATGTCCTTTTGAAATAGATTTCCTTGGCTTTTTCCATTACATCTTAGTGATTACTAACGACCTTTTCATTTTCTTCAGCAGCCAACAGGTTGATGCTCCTTGGAAGATTACCTTAGGCAAGAATTCCCTAATTGCATCTCTTGCATGTCAACATATTCGACTGACCTGGTAACAGCCCTGTCAAAGGTAGGGGCACATTGCCTTTCTTCCTGTGGTTCAGAAGTTTAAGTCAGGGAAAAATGAACCAGCCTGGATCTTCTGTGAATCACTTTTCCCTTGAGATTTACTTTATCAGTCTTTCACAAAAGACAAAAACAGATGGGTTCATTGAAGGCAGGAAACAAATTTTGACTGCCTTAGTACATGCTACAATACCCATGACTATGTTTATGACATTTGCTGCTTGGAGCAGAGTAAAAAATATTTTCCTTTTGAGGCTTGCTGGCCAGCTACCAATTGAACAATGTGTGGCTTCAGACTTAATATATGACAAGAAATATTTAAAGCAATATCCAATCCCCTGTTAATAACTTAATAATAGATTATGGCTCTTGGATAATTATGTAAAAGATACTCTGCACTTTTAATATTCACATTAAACCAAATATGTAGCTATTATTATCATTTTCATGATGCAAATTAATTAATTGACCCAAGGACATACAACTAGTAAGTGGTAGAAGATTGTATTCCTACACAGTGAGTTTGACCACTCTACTACATTGCTTCCAAGGTCTGAAAATCCCTTTTTTTTAGTGGCTCTGAATTTTGGACTCAATGCAAGTGCTTTCAAATTAGGGTTACTATTTAAACCCTATAGCTGAGTATGTACTGATAATGCCCCTTTTGGTGATGAGGGGCATGAGGGAGACACGGCTGAGTTGGTGGTGTGGACAGGATGGAGGGAGTGCACAATGGACCATTCGTAGCATCACAGCACAGCTGTGGCAAGGAGGTGTCATGCATTTACTGGAGCATGTGGGAGAGCTGGGTCAGGGCAGCAAACAGTCCTAACCCAAAAGCAATATCGTCCTGTAGGAAAACCAATAAAATGCTTTAATAACATCTGAGGAGATTTGTTTGGCCATGCATTGATTCCTCATAGGCTTTTGTTTTGTTTTTGTTTTATAATATTAAAATATTTAATTATGAAATATTTCAAACTTACAGAATATAATAAGGCAAATACATATGTAACATTGAATTGAAATATTTTCCCACATGAACACAACAACCAGTTTAAAAGTGCAAATTTGGAAAAAGGTAGTCTATGCAAAAAAGTAAACAAGAAAGAGCTGGAGTAGTGATACTAATATCAATCAAAATAGATTTCAAATGCAAAATTGTTATAAGGGATGAAGAAATTCATTACATATTAATAAAAGTAGGAATTCCTCAAGAAGAAATTACTATACTAAATATTTATGAACCTAACCTGAATTCCCCAAGATACATGAGGCACACACTGGCAAACCTGAAGGGAGAAATAGATGTCTCTACAATAATAGTCAGAGACTTCTGTAGGAATGCTTCGGTTAAAATATCTTTGAAACAGCTAAAACCTGCTTTGCTGCACAAGTAATATACTGCTGCACAGGAGATAGCTGCTGTTATTGGTTCCTGCTGAAAACAATAAGAAATTTCTTACTCTACACTGTGAGTTAGAGCTTTCTGCTTCTCCAATACCTCCTGCACAGCCCAGAACTTTCTGAGCCCCACAGTTACAGCATGTGCTTAAGTATGTATCCCCAATTGGCTGGACTGTATATATACTGGAGGAGAATTATAAATGGGGTCTCCCCAAAGAATACTAAGCTTCAGAGTGTTTTCATTTTGTTCCCACAGCATATGCTGTCTGCAAGAAACTCTCCTTAGTCCCAAGGATGCAAATTGATTGCAAGTGAAAGTCTGGGAAAAGATATTCCATGCATGCATTAACCAAAAACAGCTGGAGTAGCTATACACATATCAGGTAAAATAGATTTTAAGTAAAGCTACTATTAGATACTAGAAACAGACCGTCACATCTATGGTCAAGTAATGTTTGATAAGGCTGTCAAACCCACCCAACTGAATTCCAAGATCCACCCAAGAGATCCACCCAAGAGAATTGAGCACCCAACTGGGGCAGAACAGTCTATTCAAAAAATGATGCTAGAAGAACTGGATATCCATATCGAAATGAAGGAAAAAGGATCACTACCTCACAATTTATACAAAAATTAATCAAAATGGATCAAATACCTGCATAGAAAAAACAAGAACCATAAAACTCCTAGAAGAAAATATAAGGAAAGATCTTCAAAACATGGTGGTAGGCTGTGGTCTCTTAAACCTTAAACCAAAAGCATCAATAAAAGAAACAATGGATAAATGGGATCTTCTCAAACTTAAGAGACTTTTATGCTTCAAACAACTTTGTCAATAAGGTGAAAAGCTAACCCACTCAGTAGAAGAAAGTATTTGGAGACCACATATCCAATAAAGATCTGATATACATGTTATATAAAGAAAGCCTACAGCTCAACAATAAAAGAGCTAGCAATCCAATTTAAAAATGGGCAGAAGTCTTAAATAGATATATCTCCAAATAAGAAATACCAATAGTGAAAAAGCACTTTAAAAAATGTTCAATATTACTAGCTATTAGGGAATTGTAAATCAAAACTACCATGAGATGTCATCTCCCACCTCAAAGAATGGCCATTTAAAACAAAACAAAACAAAACAGGAAGATGGCATCAGATTAGGCAGGCAGGGCTCAACTCTCTCACAAAAACAATGGAGAAAGAGCCAAAAGTTGACTGAAGGAGCTGCTTTGGGGGTCAGCACACCAGGACAGTGCTACACAAATCCTAGGAGGCTGAGGGACAGAGAGATGAAGAATCTGGAACAACAAACAAACATGTGATACCAAACCCCTGCAGAAGGTGGGAATGGCTCTCCTCTGCCACCTCCAAGATATGAAGGTTGGGTAAAACTCCTGGCTGACTAAAGCTGACTGAAAGGGGAAGAGATAATCTTCAAACCTGCCACCTGTTACAAAGGAAGAGGGAGAGGAAGTCAGGAGACTTTTCTTCAGCAAATTTACCAGCAGAGCCTGTATTGAATATTGGCTCTGTCCAGACCAAATTGCAGGAAAATGGAGACTGAAATATCTCGGTGGAAAGGTGCACTGATGAATGCCATCTGCTGGTGGGTATGGAAATTGCATGGGCAAAAAATTTTTGGTTCATTCTCTACCCTAACACCTAAGAAAATATCTGCACCTGATTAGTGAGTCCCTGGCAAGATTTTGATAACTTAAGCTGCACAATTTTAAAGACTTTGAATAAATTGAATCAAATATCAAAGAAGAGCAGTTAAAAAAATAAGCAAGTGAGAGAAATGGACTATCACTGTAAAGTCATCAACACATTCAGATGACCAGACATAAATAAAAACTTACAAGCCATGCTAAGAAATAAGAAGAGATGGCCCATCCAAATGATCAAAGGAAATATCATGAACAGATACAGGATTTAAGATAATTATTCAATGATAATTGCACAATTCTCTTAAATAAATTCAAAGAATTGAAACAAAATATGACTAAAGAATAAAAGGATATTAAGCAGTGATTTGGTGAGCAAAAAGAACAATTTGAAAGCCTACAAAGAGAAGAAATGGACGTTATGGGAATGAAAAACACATGGATGAGTTTTAAAATTCATTAGATGCATATAAGAGCAGATTTGACTTGCTTAAAAATGGAATTAGTGATTTCAAGAACAGAACATCTGAACTGGAAATAATGGGAGAATAGAAAGAGAAGAGAAGAGAATGGGAAAAATGGAACAAGGACACAGGGAATTGAATGACAATGCAAAACACACAAACATACACATTATTGGTTTCCCAGAAGAAGAGAATGTAAAAAGGATAGAAAGAATATTTGTGGAAATAATGACCAAAATTTCCCAACCCTCATGTAAGCTATAAATATCAATATTCAAGGAGGAAAAGGCACCCACACAGAATAAATATGAATAGACCTACAACAAGACACCTACTACTCAGAATAACAAATGCCAGAGATAAAAAGAGGATTCTGAAAGCAGCAAGAGAAAAGCAATACATCACATACAAAGGAACCTTGAAAACATTAAGTGCAAACCTTTCATTAGAAATAATGGAGGCAAGAAGCAACAGGTGTAATCTATTTTAGGTATTCATAGAGAAAACCTGCCAGCAAGAATTATGTATCTGACAAAGCTGTCCTTCAAAAATAAGGGTGAATACAAAGGCTTCACAGACAAAAAAAAAAACCACCTGATAGAATTTGTAACCAAAAGACCAGAATTACAAGAGATACTAAAGGGAATGCTACTGTCTGAAATGAAAAATCAAGGGCAAGAGATTGGGAGAACAGTGTAGAAATAAAAATTACTAGGGAGGGTAAATTAAAGTGTAAAAAGAGAGACAGTATGATAAGAACAGAAAGACAAAGAACAAAATGAATGATGTAATAATGTGTTTATTGTAATGACATTGCTTGTTAATAGTTGAACTATCCAATGAAAAGTCATAAACTGATAGAATCGATAAAAATATATGAGTCACCTATATGTTTTCTGCAAGAGACTTCCCTCAGAAAAGAGGATACCACAAGGTTAAAAGTGAAAGTTTGGAAAAAGATTTTCCACACAAATAGTAAACAAAAAAGAGCTTGAGTAGCAATATTAATATTGGACAAAACAGGTTTTAACTGCAAAACCCTTATAAAGGGTGAAGGTAGTCATTATATATTAAAAATAACAATTCAACTGGAAGTAATAACTATACTAAATATGTATGCACCAAACCTGAATCGTCCAAGATACATGAGACAAACACTGGCAAAGCTGAAGGGAGAAATAGATATCTTTACAATAATAGTTGGAATCTTCAATACACAGGTATGAGTATTGAATGTTCTCAATCTGGATAGAGAATAAATAAGCAGAGAGCTTGAATTATATAATAAATGTCCTAGACCTAAAAGACATCTATAGAGCATTGCATCCCCAAAAAGCAGGACATACATTCTTTTCAAGTGCTCATAGATCCTTCTCCAAGATAGACAATATGTTGGGTCACAAGACAAGTCTCAACACAATTAAAAAGTTGTTTAAATTATATAAAACACTTTCTCTAATCCAAATGGAATGAAGCTGGAAATTAGTAAATGAAGGGAAAAAAGGAAAATTCATAAATATATCATATTAAACAATGCACTCTTAAGTAATCACTGCATAATAGAAGAAATTGCAAGAGAATTGAGAAAATATCTTGAGATGAATTAAAAAGAGAACATTTCTATACAACAATAATGAGCAAAATGAGGAGGAAATCAAGAAAAAATTCCATTTAAAATAGCAAGTGATTGTGGGAACATGGCCAATGGGTTAGGCAAATAAGGCTTAGCTCCTACTAAAACAACAAAGAAAAAGCTGGAGGCTGCTATGGGAACCTCCTTTGGAACACAGCAAACCAGGACACTGCTTACCAACTCCCAGAAGAGTGAGGGTCAGAAACACAAGGAAGCCAAACTAAGTAATTGGAACATAGACAATAGCAAAGAAATAGAATAAGAAGAACAAAGTGTCAAAGAGAAAACTTAACACACACACAAAAAAAACACAATTAAATAAAACTCTAGAATAAAGAGAGTAGTTAATAAACTGAGTAAACCCACTAAGATAAAAAGACTACCAGAGAGCAACCAAAAATACAAACCATCCTGAAAACAGGAAGACATGGCCCAGTCCAATGAACAAATCAAAAACCAGAAAAAGATGCAGAATATTTAACAACTAATCAAAGCTGTCTAAACAAATACCATGGACCAACTTAATGAAGTGAGGGAAGAGATTAAAGATATTAAGAAGACAATGGGAGAATATACTGAAGAAATTGTAAGCATACATAAAAAGATAACAGATATGATGGTGATGAATGGCACAATCCAAGAAATCACAGAGAAACTGGAAGCACATAACAGCAGATTTGAACAGGCAGAGGAAAGAATTAGTGATGTGGAAGACAGTACATCTGAAATCAAAGAGATAGTAGAATAGATAGATTAAAAGATAGAAGAAATCCAGCAGGGACTTAGGGATTTGAATGACAACACAAAATGCAAAAGCATACACATTATATGCATCCCAGAGGGAAAAGAAAAGAAAGAGGAGAGAAGGAATGTAGGAGGAAATAATGGCTGAAAAGTTCCCAACCCTAATGAGGGAGGTAGATGTACATGTCCAGGAAGCACGGTAAACTCCAACTATGTAAATCCCAACAGGCTTACTCCAAGACATATACTTGTAAAACTACCAAATGCTCAAGACAATGAGAAAATACTGAATGCAGCAAAAGAAAAGAGAACAATCACATACAAGGGAAGCTCAATAAGATTAAGTGCTGATTTCTCATCTGAAACCATGGAGACATGAAGGCAGTGGTATGACATAGTTAAGGTACTAAAAGTAAAACTTCCAGCCAAAAATTCTTTATCTAGCATAGCTGGCATTCAAAAATGATGGAGAGTTCAAAATGTTCACAGATAAACAGAAATAAAGAGTGAATGACAAAAGTAAATTTGCACTTAAAGAAAAGCAAAAGGGAGATCTGCAGGTTGAAAGGAAAAAACAGGAGAAAGAGAGTTGGAGGAGAGTGTAAGAGCAACCAAAGAGAC
Source organism: Cabassous unicinctus (assembly GCA_029593785.1). Taxonomy (NCBI): domain Eukaryota; kingdom Metazoa; phylum Chordata; class Mammalia; order Cingulata; family Chlamyphoridae; genus Cabassous; species Cabassous unicinctus. The sequence goes on along the minus strand of JAQZBX010051839.1, from coordinate 1,903 downwards.
AAAAATAGAAATAAAAACAACATATGACACACATAAACCCAAAGAAAATATGGCTAATGTAACTAATTCCTTCAGAGTAATAACACTGAATGTTAATAAATTAAACTCACCAGTCAAGTAACACGGATTGGTAGAATAGATAAGGAAATATGACCCTCTATATGTTTTGTACAAGAAATCCAAATAAGACCCAGTGATTCAAGGAGGTTGAAAATGAATGGCATGAAAACAATTTACAAGCAAACAACCCAAAAAGGGCAGGAGTACCTATACTAATATTGGACAAAATAGACTTTAAATGCAAAACTATAGAAAGAGACAAAGAAGAACAGTATATATCAGTAAAAGGGGTAATCTTTCAAACAGAAAGAACAATCATAAACATTTATGCATCTAACTGGGTCACCTCAAAATATATGAGGCAAACACTGGAAAAACTAACTGGAGATATAGATGCTGCTACAATTATACTGGGAACTTTAATACACCATTATCACCATTAGAAGAACATCTGACAGAGATTCAAAGAAGAAACAAAGACTTTGCATAATGCATTAGAGGATCTGGATCTAATAGACACATACAGAACACTACACACAAATGTAGTGGGATATACATTCTTCTCGAATGCACATGGATCATACTCCATGATAGACCACATGGTAGCTACAGAAAAAATCTCAGTGAATTCAGAAACATTGAGATTATACAAAGTAATTTCTCTGACCACAATGAAATAAAGCTGGAAACCAGTAGGGGCCAGAGAGCTAGATTAGGCATAAACATATGGAAATTAAACAACATACTCTTGAACAAACAGTGATCAAGGAGAAAGTCTCAAAATAAATCAGTAACTATCTTGAAATGAATGAAAATGAAAACACAACATATCAAAACTTATGGCTCTGGGGAAAGGAAGAGGAGATAACAGTTGTAATACCGAGGCTTTTTCAGGACTGGGGAATCATCCTGAATGACACTGAAATTACAGATATAGGCCACTTTATATCACCATATAACATGCAGAACAGTGTGGCAGAGAATGTAGACTAAAATGTGAACTATGGTCCATGCTTAATGGCAAAGCCCCAGGATGTGTTTATCAATTGCAATGAATGTGCTACAATAATGAAGGATGATTATGTGGGAGTGTGTGGGAGGTGTGTGGAGTGGTGCATATAGGAATCCCTGTATTTTTTGTGTGTAACATTTATGTAATCTAATTATCTAAAAAATACAAAAAATATTCTTTAAAAAAACAACAACACCTATGGGATGCAACAAAAGCTGTACTGAGAGGGAAAATCAAAGCCATAAATTCATATATCAAAAAAGAAGAAAGAGCTAAAATCAAAGACCTAACTGCACACCTGGAGGGATTAGAAAACTAAAAACAAACTAACTCCAAAGGAAGTAGAAATAAGGATATTAGAAAGATTAGAACAAAACTAAATGAAATAGAAAATATGAAAGCACTAGAAAAAATAAACAAAACCAAACACTGGTTCTTCAAGAAAATCAATAAAATAGACAAACCCTTAGCTAGACTAACAACAAAAAAAAGAGAGAAGATGCAAATAAACAAAATAAGAAATGAGGAAGAGGACATTCCAATGACCCCACAGAAATAGAGGATACTTTGTAAAATTATATGCTAACAAGAAGGATAATTCAGAGGAAATTGACAAATTCCTAGAAACTCACAACCAGCCTACATTGACAACAAAAGAAATTGATGAACTCAACAGACTAATCACAAGTAAAGAGATAGAATCAGTCATCAAAAACCTCCCAACTAAGAAGAGCTTAAGACCAGACAGCTTCACAGGTGAATTATACCAAACATTCTGGAAAGAACTAACACCAATCCTGTTTAAACTCTTCCAAAAAATAGAAGTAAAAG
>JAQZBX010051838.1:0-19296 GCA_029593785.1 Cabassous unicinctus | reverse complement strand
AAGTATTGTTGCATGGAAATACGTTATGAATGCACATTTTAGGAGAACACCAAATGCTCGGTATTTCAATTTTCAGTAACTGGAAAATTGAGTATGAATAAAAGCAAAGTCATCTTCAAATTACACACTTCAGTGGCAAAAGTCAATAACAGAGACAAGTGGATTTACACCAATTAAAAAAAAATTAACCTGGGTAGGCTTCAGTGTGGTTCACGAGTCTGTATCAAACACAGTTGCCCTTATTCTCCAAGAGTTCTTCATCTTCCATGCAGAGTGTTTTTTAAATATTTTCAATTCATCTTTCAGGATCCTATGTTTGTTTTTCATTCCACATTGTCTTCCAACAACTTCTGAGCACTTACAATTCTCTGATGATTGTTTGGGGCTGGGTCAAAAGCCCTTGGAAAACCTGAGTTGGAAGAGCTCATTATGAAACTTGTGATCGCAGCTCTGGCTGTTTACACAGGGCAGAGGCATTGTTTGAATGCTCCATGGCTTTCTCCTATTGACCTTGGTCTTGTAAGTCCTTTGCCAAGCAATATAGATTCTAGGAAGAATTTCTGAACATATTTGGCACATTGCAGAGTAGGTAGCTTGGAAATCCCAGCTCTTGCTAGGCAAGTTTTGGATTCCTTCCTGGTTTTGAAACTGGGGTCACCTGACTCTTGTAGTCTAAATAAATACATTACCCCATGTGGACTAGCCCATGTTCACTGGAAGTGAGGCAGCTTTTGCCACCAAACATTTCCCATGGCTGTAGAGTCTGGATGGTGGCATTGACCTGCACAGGGTTGTGGGTCACCAACCCTCCAAGATTGATGTTTTGTGTACAATTGTTTTATTCTTTATCTTGTGTACATTTCTGCATGAAGCAGAATGTACAAGCATTGTGACTAATGAAAAGAGCTTACAAATGAAGATATCTACTTAGGCATAAGGGGTTTTCTTGTCACAAGATGTGTGGAAATGGGCAAATTAGAAAGTTCTTCTTAATGTCTATATGTATTTGAATAGCAACTCAGACTGCTGAGGATGCGGCAAAATGAGGTAAAGAAAGTTTGCAAGATGGTAGTCATGATAGCTGTGTGATAGGACTTCCATTTCCATTTCAATATCTCCCAAGGGAATGCGAAATGAGGAATATAATTTATCTTTTGTTCCTTTAAAGCACAAATGCAAAACCAACTGGCTTCCTAATATGCACACTGTAAAATGCAAACATTTATTACAGGAGAGGGATACTGATGTATTGGGAACCCCAGGATAGAGGATTCCTAATGTCTGAAACAGAACAGAATCCCTGTGGACAATAGTACATACATCAGAGGACACAACAGTGATTGATGGGGTTGGGAGTGGCAGGGCTTTGGGCATTGGGTCCAACAATGGCAGGAAGTGCTGGTGGCTGGCCAGGGGTGTGACTAGGACCACCAGTTCAAACCCAGATCCAAGTTCCTCTTATGGGTCCCTCCTGCTTTACTTCAGGTGGTGTATGTCAATCATGCTGCTGTGACCCGGCTGCAACTTGGTACTTAGCTTCTTGAAGACTCCGCAGTCTTCCACATGGCAACAGTGGCAGTTGTCATTTTACAATCTCACTGGCACTGAATGAGTATCCCTCTGCCTTTCTCCACATCCTCGCCAACACTTGAGGGTATGTTTTAAATGAATTTTTTAAATATTTACTTTTACCTTTATTGACAAGGCACATTAAAAACAAACAACCTGACTGACAAATAAAACACACACACACACCATACTTTTCCCAGATTGCACATAGAGATGCTCCAAGAAATGTTCCTTCTCTCTATTTTGTTGCTTTAGGATACCTATCACCCATGGTATCAAGAAATTCCAGCCTTGTGGATTCTGGCAACTTTAAAAAGAGAAGTGGGATCATGACCAGCAATACGACCTGCCTCAAAGTAAATGAACAGAAAGAAACATGATTCACTGATAAATTAAAAAGAAAGACTACTGTACATTTATATCAGGTTCCCAAAAATAAAGTGGCATCATGAGAAATGAAAATGTTTTGGCAGAAAAAAAACTTAGACTATGAGAAACCCAAGCAAGCACTCAAAGAGATGGAGGAAAAAAGTTTTTGTTATGCACAGGCTAAGAGGAGAATCCAGTCTCCCAAAATCTGAGGCCTGGACATCAGCTTTTATGGAGTTATATAGGTTTCTGATTATTGGCCAGTGGGTTGCTGGGCAAGTGGGTAAATTCCTGAATCAAGAGAGCAGGCAGGGGTTACAGAAGCAAAGGTGAGAGTTTAACTTATCTTCCTAAAACAGAGGGCCTCAAGGAGAAGAGGAGTAGAGTTGTTAACTTTGTGGATTCTGGACAAAAGGGGGAGGAGGGTGCTTATCTCTCTAAGTTGTGAATTCCATGGGAGAAAGGGAAGAGTGGTGGTTATCTTCTCAAACCTTTGGGTTTCTGTTAACCAGGAGGAGAGAGAGCTATTAAAGAGGCAGCAGCAGTTTTTTCATCATTTCTCCCTTTGAGGCCCTTATAATTTTTTATGGGGCATCATCTTCTAACATGGAGAAGTTGGGACCCCCTTCCAGGGAGCAGTGGCACTCACTAACAAGCTTCAAATGTGGCCAAACTTTCTACCCTTGTGGGGGTTTTGGCAGAGGTAAGTTAAGGGCTCTCCTGTTTTGTAGGGCTAGTCCAGCTAGTGAGTTGATCTGGTTCTGGAGAGAAACTAAAGAATCTGCCACTTGCTTTATGTTTTCATTCAGTTTTTGGAAAAGCTTATAGTAGAATTTAACAGAAGAGCCCAGTCTTTTTAGCCCTGTTTTTATTCCCACGCTTACTCCTGTCTTTATGAAGCTAATCAGGAGGGGCCACAGTGCCTGAGTAGGTTTTTATTCCAAGGGACAGACACAACCAACAGTAGTTGGTCCCAGGGCTGATATTGTGGAGGAGAGCATAGGTGGTGTTAATCAATCACCTCACCTGTGTTGAATGGGAGCTGTGAATTGAGTGAGCTGATAAAGTCTTGTTAAATTTGCTTGCTTATACTTGGAGCCTTCAGATAGCCAGATGAGGCTGGTCCGGACTTGTTTTAAGTATTTGGGGGAGGGGGTTATATCTTCTACACCCCCATCTGACATGCCTGCATGCATATAATTAGCCCAACAACTGACCTCCCCTGGTATGCCATAAGTTTTGCTGCTACCACCAAATTTCTGTTTGGCTATCCAGCACTTTTGTTCCTTTTTTTCACAAACTGAGGCTTTAGATAACCTATAACATTCTGCTGGCATATAGGTATGGTAGATAAAGGAAGAAGAGGGTTGGTACTTTCCCGTGAGCTGTTTTAACATATTTGCTGCTGAGAAGGGGGTGGATTTGTAATAACTGGAGCAGGGCTGAGAACTGATGCCAGCCCTGAGGCAGAATAGGAAAACCAATCTAAGGCACAGAAACATTCTTACAAGGCACAAGAATGTCACTGAGATTAAGGCTCTATTTACTAATGTCCAGTCTGTATGAGCTACAGCAGGCAGTCCATTTCTGCTCAGCAGGGTGAGTCGTCCATCCAGGAGTAGAAACAACCTGGAGCAGGGGTCAATTTAGGTGAGGATGGTGTTTAGTGACAGTTCTGGGTGACTCAAACTCTTAAGGGATGGTTGGGTATGGGTTGGGCTGTCCAGCTGTCCTGCTCTTCATTGGGGTGTGCTTTCTTGACCCTGGAATGATGGATCCAAGGGATGATGCCTGCAAATTTAAGAGCAGTTGGAGTACAAGTATTAGTGTGTGGGCCTGTCTAAGATGGCTGAAGTGTTTTTTTTTCCCATTATTTAACCCACACTAGGTCCCCTGGCCAGTGGGGGTACACCAGGTGTCCCAGTGGGATGAAGTTTTGGGACAAGGCAGTGTTTTGTATTTGGACTAGAGTTTTCCCCAGCTGCTGGAGGATGGAATCTTGGCTAGCCTTCCCCAGGAGCTTAAGATTTTCTTTGAAAGCCTGGATAAGTGGGGGTAGCCAGCCAAACAAAATTTCAAAGTATAAGTAGCCTGTGGGTCTTGGGGTGCACCTAACTTGGAAAAGGGTTAAGGGAAGTAAGTTTACCCAGGGAAGACCAGTTTCTTGGCAGAATTTGGCTAGGGTGGCTTTAAGGTTTCAATTTATGCATTTCACTTTCCTTGAACTTTGAGGCTTGTAAGCGGTATAGAGTCTTCACTTGATTCCTAACATTTTTGCCAGTTCTTGGACTATGACAGCCACAAAGGCCTGGCCATTGTCACTTCCAATGGACAGAGGCAGTCCACATTGGGAACTGGTTTCCTTGAGTAAAGCTTTAGTCACTTCTCTTGCTTTTTCGGTGTGAGGGGGAGGGAACATTTGACTCAGCCTGAAAAGGTGCATATCATCACTAACAGATATTTGTACCTCTGACTTGGTTTCATTTTTGTGAAATTTATTGTGAGATCTTTAAAAGGGGCTGTTCCCATGTGCTGGATGCTGGCTGGAGCTCAGGGGTCCTGCAGAGGGTTGTTTTTGGCACAAACTTGGCATTGGCTGCTGATGGTGGCACAGAGGGAAGTTAGTCAAAGTATGTAGCAGTATCTCCCAAGTAAGGCTTTTTTGATGAGGGTTATGGTTGCTGCTAGGGCTTTCAGGCAGGGCAGATAACCTGCAGCCATGGGATCCAGCTGCTTGGAGAGGTAAGTGATGGTCCTTTGCCAGGGGCTGACTGTGTGAGGACTCCCAGGGCTACATTTTTTTTTAATGCATGAACAGTTTGAATCTGCGAGTTACACCCAGGAGCACAAAGGCAGGGGCTTGGCTGAGTTGTTTTTGATGCCTTGGAAAGCCCTCTGTTGGGTTTCTTTCCAGATGAGAGACTCCTTTTCTGGGCCCATCAGCATTTTTTAAAGGGGTCTGGTCATGGCTGCAAACCCGGGAATCCAGATGCAACAGAACCCAGCAGCCCCGAGGAACTTACGAAGTTTTTTTTGTGTGTGGTGGTGGTAGGGATGGTGCAAATCACTTTCTTTTATTCTTGGTCCAAACATCCGGTGCCCTTGTGTGATGCTAAACCCCAGGTACTTGACTTGCTGTTTACAGATATGGGCTTTTCTCCAAGACATTTTGTATCCAGTCTGTGTTAGAAGTTGTACGAGAGTCTGGGTCCCTGTTCAGTAGTCCTCTTCCATCTCACTGGCAAGTAGGAGGTCATCCATGTATTGTAAAAGGTCACACCTGCAGTCTTCCCAGGGGTAGGTAGCCAGATCTGCTGCCAAGGCTTCCCCCAAAAAGGGTAGGGGAGTTTTTGAAGCATTGCAGGAGCCGAGTCCAGGTTAGCTGAGTTTTCTGCCAGGTTCTGGGATCTTCCTACTCAATGGCAAACAGAGGCTGGCTTGAGGGGGGCAGCTTCAGGCAGAAGAAGGTGTCTAAGTCCAAGCAAGTGAACCAGACAGCTGCGGGTGGCAGCTGTTTCAGCAAGGTGTATGGGTTGGGAACAACCTGATGTAAGGTGAGAGTGGCATTGTTGATGGCTCATAGATCCTGGACTGGTTGATATCCTGTCCTGTCTGGCTTCTTTACTGGTAATAATGGGGTTTTCAAGGGTGACTGGCACTCTATCAGGATTCCCTCATTCCTCAGGTGATCTATGTGTTCAACCCTGCCCAATTGTGCTTTAGGGTGGATTGGATACTGCTTCTGCAAGAGCAGGACTGCTCCAGGCTTCAGGTCGATGATGATGGGTGCATGGTTCCATGCCATTCCTGGCAGGTTTTTTTCTGCCCAAACCTGGGGTAAAAGTTCTAACAGTTTTTCCAGATTCTGACTTGAATTTTTTTCCACATGAAGCCTCCATTCCTCACTTGGGGGTACGGTGACAAGAATGAGGCTGATCCCGAGGTTTAAGCTTGCTGTTCCCTCAGGTTTGGAGGTAATCTGGGCTTCCAGTTTGGTTAAGAGGTCCCTACATTCAAGCAGGTACATAAATTCATGAGTTACTTCATGGCCACGAAGCTGGAAAGTTCTCGACTGGCAAAAAGGCCATTGGCTTGACTGGTCTCCAGTTGTTCCTATGATGTTAGTGGTTATTCCACTAAAGGGGGTGATGGGGCTTGTGACCACAGAATATTCAGTGCCAGTGTTTACCATGAAAGTCATTCACTGGCCCCCAACTTGTAGTTTGACCATAGGATCATGGGGGCCAAGTTCCAGTGAGCCCAGTTGCCCCTATTTAGAGTCAAGTGCCATCAGCCTGATCAGATGGTCCTGGGGCTCAGGTCAGTATTTTTCTTTGGAGATGTTCCTTTTATGTGCCTGATTCTTTTCAGGGCACTCATTTTTCCAGTGTCCACTTTCTTTGCAGTATGCACATTTGTCTCTGGTGAGGGGCTCCCTTTTGGTGGTTGTCCCCCCTTTTTGAGGTGGCCCTCCTCATCTGGTGGGCTTAGGATTTCCCAAGGCTGCTGTGAATAGGGAGGCTAGAGCAGCTGGAGCATATGGCAGGTGTGGTGGGTCTTCTTCCAAGGATCCCTGATGAATGACTGGCTTCTGGGGCCCTATTCCTTGTGCAACCAAGACCCTGCTGTGTCACTTTTTCCAATGCAAAATTGAGCCCATGGGAGGCAGAGTCTAGGCTATTTCTAACCAAAAGTCAATGTAGGGAAACTTATCAGGGTGGCCAAGAGTTCCTGTGACTACAAGCCACACTGTGTGGACCCTGGCTACATCCAAGGTCCCTTCCAAGGGCTAGTCAACACCAACAGTAGACCACTCTAACTCACATAAGGTTCGGAGGGTGCCTGGGTTTATCTGGATGTTATAATCTCTGGAAAAGCCCTCTTTAAAATTTTTGAGCCTGCAGTTTAACACAGTAGGTTTTGACTGTAATGAGCCCATATCCTGTATTAGTGGCACAAGACAGACAAAGGAAGGGGTCACCGCTTCCAAGGTCACTCAGATGACCGCCTGTCCACATCTCTTGTGAGAACTTTGGCTTTTCTTAGCTAAGGTACCTGGGCAGAGTTTGGATTGGCTGTTATGCCATATGACATAACTGCAGAAAACAGGTTAGGGCCCACTCAGACTCCATAGCACAGGCCGTGGAGTCACAGAGTAAAATACCAGAGGCAAGCCTCCATCATCCTCACTCACACACACACTTACTTAGAAGTTACAGAGTCCCTCCTACAGGGATTAAGAGTGATAAGCCCACATATGAGTTGGTGGTGCAAGACAGACAAAGGAAGGAGTTGCCTCTTCTGAGGCCACTCAGATGCCTGCCTGTCTGCATCTCTCATGAGATCTTCAGCTCGTCTTAGCTAAAGCACCCAGGTAGAGTTCAGATTGGCCATTATGCTGTATGATGTAGCCACAGAAAACAGCTTAGGGCCCACTCAGACACTGTAGCACAGGATGTGGAGCCACAGACTGGCATGACAGAGGCAAGCCTCTGCCATCTTCATTCACACACAATCACTCAGAGATTATGCAGTCCCTCCTGCAGGGTTTGCCCTCTCCTGGGATCCTGATACTTGAGATGTTGGGAGGTGATCAGTCTCCCCTTCCATCCAGAGATGGGCCTGACTGAGGACTTGGCACCCAGGGCCTTACCTTTCTGAAGTCTTCTGGCACTCTTCAGACTGCCTCCCCACTGAGTCAGGCTGGGATGTGGGGATGTGACCTGCAGATACCACCTCAGAATGAGGTCCCATTAAAAGAATGGGTGGCACTTACCTTGTTCACTCAGAGATCGCCACCGGCTGCGCCCATCAGTCCCAAGCTGGAGGCACAATGGGCCTACTTTGTTGGGTCTCCCAGCCAATGCACCAAATGTTGTGGCAGAATAAAAACTTATACTATGAGAATCCCAAGCATGCACTCAGAGAGACAGAGGAACAAAGTTTTTATTATGTGTGGGCCCAAAGAGAATCCAGTGTCCCAAAATATGAGGCTTGGGCATCGGCTTTCATGGGGTTATATAGGTTTCTGTTTATTAGCTAGTGGGTTGCTGGGCAAGTGGGCAAATTCCTGAAGCAAACAGGCAGGCATGGTTACAGAAGCAAAGGTATGAGTTTAACTTAACTTCCTAAAGCAGAAGACCTCAGGGAGGAGAGGAGTAGAGTCGTTAACTTTGTGGATTCAAAAAAAAAAATGGGGAGGAGGGTGCTTATCTCTCTAAGTTGTAGATTACATGGGAGAAAGGAAGGAAGGGAGGTTATCTTCTCAAAGCTGAGAATTGCTGCTATTGAGGAGGAGAGAGTGCTGTAAGAGGCAGCAGCAACTTTTTTTATCAAAAAGAGAATTAAAATGAAGAAGGCTATTACATAAAAATCTTGGGTTTGTTGTCTTCTCACAGAATGCCCAATAGGTGTGGAGCTGGGCCATCTAGCCAGCTCTAGTCCTGTTTGAAGACATTCTGCTTGGAATTCTTGCCTGCTGAGGAAGCTGCAAGGTGAGTTAAACAAAAGGCACAAGCAGGTAATCACAGCTGTGTGATATGGCTTTCTATTTCTTTGGAATAGCTCCAAGTAAAATGTAAAATGAAGAAAATAATGTATCTCTTACTATCTTAAGGTGAAAAGGGAAAGGAATGTGGTTTCCTATCCCTGTCATGGTCAACGGCAAATATGGAATTCAGCTGAGAGTTACAGATCTAGTAAGAGCCACTGATGTAAAAGTACTTGGGTATGAAACAGTGTCCGATCCCTGTCAACGATCCCAGATGGCATCCAGGAGTAAGGACTTGCCTTCATTTGTGTTGCTTCTGTACGAGAATAGGTCTCAGTGGCTTCCAGAGATTTTACCAATGTGCGAGGAAGGCTGTGCCTTTCAAGTCTTTCAGGAAAATATCTCCTATTGTTTTTAAGCCTGATCACAACTTTTAAAAAGTAAGCAGAGACTGATTGTTTTCCCCTGACTGACACAGTTTCAGGAGAGCAAGTATCCCAGAGGTGCCAATTGAATGTTTCTTCTGAGGGCATGATTTTGGCCTCAATCACTGACCTGCCACTTGATCCTATGCCTTTGGCTATAAGTGCACGGGTTTAGTTGAATTTCTCACTTAAAGGGGACCTGGCCATTTCTGCAGTGAAATGTCTGGTTCCCTAATCACAGCTCCTTATGACCAATCTGTCTCTTATATACTGATCAGGGTTCTAGGAATGGAATGCATTGGACCAACCTCATGAACTGAGCTCTAACCCTAGTCTTGTGTTTTGATCCTGAGATGTGTGCCTCTAGCCTAAAGGTAAGTTCCACAGCAGTTGGCAGAGTGAATGATAAAGTGAATTTTTGCGGGTGCTCTGAGCATGGTATGCTTTGTGTTCTTCTGATTCCCAGAGTGGGACCAGAGCTGCATTTGTGCTCTTGGAAGGCAAAGTGTCTGTTTCCAGAGCTGGCATGGGTGTTGTGTCAGATTTGAGGAGAAACTAACTCCTTCCTGAGCTTGATGGCTGGCTACTGGTGCTAGTGGCTTTAACATTACCTTCAGATTTTCTGGTGGGAATTCTAAAGAGGATGACCACGCCCCTTCCCTTCACACTTTCCACCCACCACAGCCCAGGGTTTTTGGGAGCTTGGCCCTGTACTCTGATTGATTTCACATTTGCAGCCAGTCCATCATGGTGACCAGATTGCAGAACAAAGGGCACACTTCATTTTCAGAAGAAAAACTCAAAGGACAACAGAAACATCCCTGGCCCTCCATGCCACATCTTTAACTTGGCCTGTTTTCTGAGTCCCCACCACCACTCAGAACCCTGAAACCAATCTGAGCTGGTCATAGAAAGAGGCCCAAGGGAAGTAGTCTGTGACCCACAAGCTTCTAGGGTTCCCCCAAGACTTTGTCCCCCACCACCCTGCCCCCATGGGAGGAGAGGTGAGCCATCCCACTAACAATATGTCCTGCTGGTGTCTCAGGGGTGCCATTATAGCCATTTTTATATGGGCCTGCAAGTTGTACCGTCTGGGGTTTCCCTGGGTTTGGTGAGTCCCAGTTGTGATGGGGACTATACATTGTATTCAGTGTGGTCAGGAATTGGGCCTGCCATTTTGGGTGGGTGTGCAGGGCCCTGGACACCCATATTTGGGGGTTATGTTTGGAGTGGGATGGGTCATGCAAAGGGGCTGCCCAGGAGGTACTTCTAGGTAGCAGCCACATCTGACCAGGCACTACATGGGTCCCTCTCCATCATAAGGAACCACCTTTCTTTGAGTGATATGGCAGTGGTACATCATGCCCTTGGGAACATCATTGTTTCCTCCATACATAGCTTCCAGAGAGCTTGCCATGTCATCTTTCACAGCTGCAGCAGTCTGGGCCATTTTCCAATCCCAGCAACAGAGAATGAGTGCTTCCATGTCTACTTCCAGATCCTCCACTACCCTAGTCTTTTCCTTTTAATTCAAAAATTGGGGGATCTTTATGGTCAAGGTAGCATCCTTAAAATACAAAGACCTTTTACCATTTAGACATCACAGACAGAGATGCTCCATAAAATTTTCAACTCTTGCTGTTTTAGGATAATTCTTGCCCCTTATAGCACCAATATTCTATGTCTGTGGCTTTCAGCTTAGAAAGTGGTATGAGTGACACACCATATAATCAGGGAACAGAACATCATGGTTTTCCATGATATATTTACATGAATCTCTCTAAAGATTTAAAAGCTAAGCTTGGATAAACAATCAAGTATTCACCCAATTTAAAGATGGAATGCAAAATGGACTAGCCTTAAAAAATGAATTCTTAAGCTTTATCGAATATACATTTAATATCTCCCCTTTCCTTTAAAGGAGCGCTCAGCATTTTTAAGTAAATATTGTTACATGGACGTACATTATAATTGCATATTTTAGGAAAACACCAAACCCATGGTAGTTCAATTTTTAGTAACTGGAAAATTAAGTATTTATAAAATGCAAATTCATCATTAAATACATGCATCACTGGCCTAGGTAAATAACCCTGACAAGTGGATTTACATAAATTAAAAAAGAAATAACTTGGGTAGTATTCAGTGTGGTTCATGAGTCTGTATCAAGCACAGTTTCCTATTACTCCAAGGGCTCTTCATCTTCCTTGAAGAATATTTTTTTAATATTTTCAATTCAGCTTTCAGGATCCCATGTTTGTTTGTCATTCCACATTATCTTTGGACAAGCTCTGAACACTTCCAATTCTCTGAGGAATTGTTTGGGGCTTGGTTAAAAGCCCCTGGGAAACCTGGGGTGAAAGAGTTCATTATCAAACTTGCGATCACAGCTCTGACTGTTCACACAAGGAAGATGCATTGTTCCAATACTCCACGGCCTTCTTATATTCTCCTTAGGCTTGTAAGCCCTTGGACAACCTCATTATCTTCTAGGAAGAATTTCTAAACAGCTTCAGCACATTTTCAAGTAGGTATCTTGGAAATCCAGGCATTCTGCTAGGCAAGATTTGGTTTCCTACCTGGCTCTCACAGCCTGTTTTTGAAATTGGTGTCACCTGACATGTGTGGTCCAAGTAAATACAGTACACCATGCTGACTGGGCCATGTTCACTGGCAGCAAGTCAGCTTTTCCAATGAAATATTTCCCTTGGCAGAGGAGTGTACAGGGTGGCGTTGGCCTGCAAAAAGGTTGTGGGCCACCAACCCTCCAAGATGGAAGTTTTTTGTACAGTAGTTTTGTTCTTTATCTTTTGAACATTTCTGTATATGGGAGCTACCCAATTATGTGGCATCGAGACTAACAAAAACAGCTTACAAAAGAAGGTATCTACTTAGGCATAAGGTAGTTTCTTGTCTTCTGACAGAATGAACAATAGGTGTGGAAATGGGCAATTTAGGAAGCACTCTTTAATGTTTGTATGTATTTGACTAGCAACTCAGACTGCTGAGGAAGTGGCATGGTGAACTACAGAAAATTTACAAGGAGGTAGTCCTGTTAGCTGTGTGATAGGATGTCCTTTTCTTTTTGAATATCTCCAAATAGGATGTGAAATGAGGAGTATAATCTATCTTTCATTCCTTTAAAGAGCAAATGCAAAACCAACTGGCCTCCTACCATGCATACTATAAAATAAACATGGTTATTTCAGGAGAGGGATACCGATATAGTGGGAACCATAGGATAGAGCATTCCTTGTGTTTGAAAGGGGAGTGGAGCTCTATGGACAAAATTACATACATCAGAGGCAAACATGGTGATCCCTGGGGTTGGGAGGGGCAGGGCTTTGGGGGTTTGGTTGGACAAACTGCCCCCCACCACCCAGGATCCTGAAATTGGTCTCAGCTGGCCAGAGGTGTGACCAGGACCACCAGATAGAATACAGATCCAACTTCCTCTTACAGAACCCTCCCTCTTTACTTCAGGTGGAATATGTCAATCAAGCCGTTGTGACCCGGCTGCAATATAATACTTAGCTTCTTGAAAACCCGGAAGTCTTCCATGTGGCAGTGGCAGCATTCACCATTTTACAATCTTGCAGGGACTGAATGAGTGTCCCTCTGCCTTTCTCTACATCCTCTCTAGCACTTGTGGGTATGTTTTAAATGAAATTTTTTTTTAATTTTCACTTTTTGTACCTTTATTGACAATGCACATTAAAAACAAACAATCCAGCAAAAAAATAAATAAAACACACACACACCAGACTTTTACCAGAGTTCATGTAGTGATGCTCCAAAAAATGTTCCTTCTCTCTATTTTGTTCTTTTAGGCTACCTCTTGCCCCATGATATCAAAAAAAGGCAGCCTTTTGGATTCTGGCAACTTAAAAAAGAAGAGTGGGATCTCAACCAGCCATAAGACCTGCCTGAAAGTCAGTGAACAGGAAGACACCCAGTTCAATGACAATTTAAAAAGAAAGACTGCCATACATTTTATATCAGGTTCCCAGAAAATGAACTGGAAACATGAGAAATCAAAAGAGAATTAAAGTGAAGAGGCCTATTACCTAAAATGACTTGGGTTTGTTGTCTTCTTGCAGAACGCCCAAGAGGTGCTTAGCTGGGTCATCTAGCCAGCTTTACTCCTGTTTGAAGATATTCTGCTTAGAAACCTTGCCTGGTGAGGAAGCTGCAAGGTGAGTGAAAGAAAACGCATAAGCAGGTAGTCCTAGCTGTGTGACATGGCTTTGTATTTCTTTTGAATAGCTCCAAGTAAAATGTAAAATGAACAAAATAATGTACCCATTTATTATCTTAAGGAGAAGAGGAAAAGGAATGCAGCTTCCTAATCCTGTCACAGTCACCGCCAATATGGAGTTCAGCTGAGAGATATATATCTAGTAGGAGTCACCGGATGTAAAAGTCCTTGGGTCTGAAACAGTCCATGATCCCTGTCAACAATACCAGATGGTGTCAAGGAGTAAGGGCTTGTGCTCCTCTGAGTTGGTCTGTCAGGAAAATATCTAATCTTGTTTTTAAATCTGATCACAACTTTTGAAAAGTAAGCAGAGAATGATTGCTTTCCCCTAACTGACACATTTTCAGGAGAGCAGGTATCCCAGATGCACCAACTGAATGTTTCTTGTGAGGGCATGGTTTTGGCCTCAATCGTTGATATGCAATTTGGTCCTTATGCCCTTGTGTAGAAATGTGTGGGTTTAGTTGAATTTCTTGCTTAAAGGGGTCCTGTCCATTTTTGCAGTTAAATGTTTGGTACCCTACTCCCGGCCCCTTAGGACCAATCTGCCTCTTATACCTTGATCAGGGTTCTAGGAATGGAATGCTTTGGACCAAGCTTGTGAACTGAACTCTAACCCTGGTCTTGCATTTCAATCCTGAGATATGTGCCTCTAGCCTGAAAGTAAGTTCCAGGGCAGTTTGCACAGTGAATGATAAAGCGAATTTTTGTGAGTGCTCTGGGCGTGGTACACTTTGTGTTGTTCTGATTCCCAGAGTGCAACCAGAGCTGCATTTGTGCTCTTGGAAGGCAAAGTGGCTGTTCCCAGAGGTGGCAAAGGTGTTGTGTCAGATTTGAGGAAAAACTAGCTCCTGCCTGGCCTTGTCAGCTGATTACTGGTACTGGTGGCTTTTACATTCCCTTCAAAATTTCTGTCCATTCAAGGCCAAGGTAAGAATTCTAAAGACGATGATCACACCCCTGCCCCATGTCCCTTCTACCCACCACATGCCCCGGGGCATTTGGGAGCTCATCCCTGGATTCTGATTGGTTTCACATTTGCAGTCTGCCCATCATGGTGAAAAGATGGCAGAATGAATGGTAAGCTTCATTTCCAGAAGAGAAAATCAAAGATCAACAGAAGCATCCTTGACCCACCATCCCACACCCAAGACTCGACCTGTTT
Organism: Cabassous unicinctus; assembly: GCA_029593785.1. Classification (NCBI taxonomy): domain Eukaryota; kingdom Metazoa; phylum Chordata; class Mammalia; order Cingulata; family Chlamyphoridae; genus Cabassous; species Cabassous unicinctus. Next base: position 5,020 of record JAQZBX010051838.1, on the reverse strand, counting down.
TCTGAGTGCCCAACCACTACCACCCAGGACCCTGAAACTGGTGTCAGCTGGCCAGAGTGCCAAGCCCAAGGGAAGTAGTCTGTGACCCACCAGCTCCCAGGGTTCCCCCAAGACATTGTTCTAGACCACCCCACCCCACATGTGAGGAGGGGTGAACCATCCCACTTGTGATATTTCCTGCTGGTTTCTCAGGGGCCTGTTATGGCCATTTTTATATGGGCCCCCAAGTTGTATCCTCTGGGGTTTCCCCATGTTTAATGAGTCACAGTTGTGAATAGGGCTACGCCTGGTGTGCTGCATGGTCGGAAATTGGGACTTCCCTTTTGGATGGGTTTGGAGGACCTTGGAAACTCATTTTGGGGGTTTATGTTTGGGGTGGGATGGGGAGGGTGAGGGGGCTGCCCAGGAGGTCCTCTTGGGTAGCAGCCACATTTGACCAGGCATGATATGGGTCCCTCTCCATCTTAAGGTTCGATCCTTTCTTTGAGTGATGTAGCATTTGTACATTATGCTGCTCTGAACATCCCTATTACCTCCATATATAGGTCCTGAAGATATTGCCATGTTGTCTTGCACAGCAGTGGCAAATTGGGCTATTTTCCAGTCATACCAGCAGAGAATGAGTGCTCCCATGTCTACCTCTTGATCCTCTTCTATCCTAGTATTTTTCTTTTAATTCAATAATTGGGGAACATTTATGCACAAGGTACATTCATCAAAATTCACAAATGTTTTATCATTTACATATCAGAGATATGGATGCTACATGAAAGTTTCAACCCTTTTGCTGTTTTAAGATACCTCTTGCCCCTAAAAACACAAATATTCCAGTCTGTGACTTCCAGTTAGAAAAAAGATGAGTCGGGCAATGCCACATATTCAGAGAACAGAATGTCATGTTTTTCTATTATAAATTTATTTTAAAATCTCAGAGGATTTTGATGCTCAGTTTGGATAAACAATCAAGTATTCATCCAATTTTCAGATGAATAGCAAAATGGACTACATTTAAAAATATGAATTCTGTAGCTTTCTCATGTATACATAATTTTTCCCTTTCTTTCAAGACAGAGCTCTGGCCATTTTTATGTAAATATTGTTAAATGTTAAATTATGATAAATGCTGTAGTGTTAAAGGTGGACTACAAATATGAACCATTTGAACATTTTAGCAGATAGATGGAAACATCAATGATAAAGTTGATATGTAGGAAAAAACCAATAACCATTCCCCTCTCCCCCTCAACATCATAGAGGTGAAATATGCCCTCTCTGGTGAGACTCATCTCTAAAGTCTACTCAGACAAGGAAACAATCTTTGAGGACAGGTCAATAGAAGTGTTCCAAACTGAAATAGAAAGAGAAAAGTGTAGAATTAAGCATGGAAGTGCACCAGAGAGATGTGTGACCATATCAAATGACCCAACAAATGTGTAATTGAGATTCCAGAAGAGCAAGAAAAGAACAGAAAAGATATTTGAAAATGACTTGGAATTGTCTAAAAATAATAAAAGTCATGAAATCACAAATTAAGGAAACTCAAGGCCCACCTAACAGGATAAATATCAACTGTACACACACCCACACAACACATCTAAACAAAAATTCAGACTGCTGAAAGCATGACATACAGGGAAACAAAAATAAGGAATACAGTAGAATCTTCTCAGAAATTATGCAAATTAGAGGACAATTCTTAAAGTAACTAAAGGAAGCCACTTTAACCTAGGCAAATTATATTTCAAACATGAAGCGAAAATTAAGAATTATAAAAACAAAATCTTTTAAAATTGAATGATTTTGAATTGCACAAGACATGCTAAAATAGTTCTTCAGGCAAAGGAATTATACCAGTCTAAAAATTGGATCCACCAAAGAAATCAAGAGCAGAAAATGGTGAAAATGAAGGTAAACCTATAACCTACACTTAATCCTTTTTAACCATGCTAAAAGATAACTGATTGTCTAAAGAAAAACTGGGTAGTGTCTTGTGCATTATGGCATAAGTGAAAGTCAAAAGTATGATAGTAAAAGCACAAAGGATGGGAGGGAGGAACTGGACATGGACTGTTTGTTAGGTTCTCACAGTACAGATCGTTTGGTGGAGTGTTCTTGAAGGTAGGTTGGATGTGTATCGTGAGCCCTGGGGTAACCACTAGAAAATAAAAACTTAAATAGCAGTGTAATGAAAGGGTCCTTATGCAGATTAGATGGCCTGAGCAAGGCATCTGGCACTAATGCTCCATCAACAGAACCTGGACTCTAAGCTGCCTGTCCCCCTCCCCACATCTGACTTAAGACCTGAGGAAAAGAGGGATACAGCCAGCAAACAGGGCCTTGTCTGGGTGCAACACTGCTACTCAGCTCCCTTGTAGCCTGACCAAAAAGAAAAATACTTAATAATGCTGACCTGCCTTTATTTAAAATTTTGAAATTTTTGTCATCACAGATTCTTTGGCATTGTGTTCTATTTTTAGGAATATTGAATCAATTTATTACTTCTCTTGATGACTCAGTTTTTTGATGCCTCACTTACCTCATCCTACTCCCAGCCCTTTTTGGAAGAAAAAGTCTTCAGGGAAGCATTTACTGGCCTTGTGGACCCAGGCTGCAGGGAAGGTGGTCCCCCACCTGCAGGGTCCTTGCTTTGAGGAGTGAGACTGGAGTCCAAGATGGCAGAGGAGGAACTTCATAGGGGGAGCCTGGACCATACCGCAGGGGAAAGATCTTGCAGGCCTCTGTCTCACCTGAAAAATATCTGTCTTCAACTGGAGGTACAGATTCCCAAACCCATCTAATTCTTTGAGCAAAGTTTTAAATGTAAATCATTTCTGTTACAGCAAGAAAAATGGTTGTACCTAAGTATCTATTTTAGTGTTGGGGCCATTGTAAATTGAGGCTCCTCTTTTCCCATTCCCTGCCCCCACCCCAGTCTGCCTTCTGAGGATATTGTCCAGCCCCAAGAAAAGAAGGACTCAATTACTCCATCAGGCTCAATCTGTTTTCCCTCTGGTCTCCATGGACTACTACACTGGACATCAAACACCCTTTCTCCTCTCCTGGAAGGTGTCTGTTTTACACAGAGCTACTCAGAAGCCTGGGTCCTGGGGATTTTGTTCCAGCAAAGGATCCAGAAGGACTGTGCCCAGCAAAATTGATACATATTAATAAAACATACAATTCATCCAAAGTGTACAATCAATGGTATTTGGTATAATCACATAGCTGTGCATTCACCAATTCATTTGTTATTAGAGCATTTTCATTATTTTGATAATAATAATATCAAACATAAAACAGACAAATAATCAAACAAGAAAGTTCTTCACCTCTCAATTTCTCTATGCTTCCCCTATTGTAAGTAGCTGCTATTTCTGCCTATTCTTGTACATTTATAAATTTATTAAGCAGTGTTATTGAGATATATTCACATAGCATGTGATCTATCCAAAGTGTATAATCAATGACTTTTAGTATAATCACACTGTTGTGTATTCATCACCACAAAAAAATTTAGAACAATTTCATTACTCCAAAAAGAAAAATTCCAATCCTCTTAGCAATCCTTCCCCAGTCTTATATAACTACTAATCTAATTTCATCTTTATAAATTGGTTTATATTTACATTTTATATAAATGGAATCATACAATATGTAGTATTTTGTATCTGGGTTGTTTCACTTAGCATAATGTTTTGTTTTGTTTTTGTCTGATAGGTAATACATAGTATAAATATACATTTGTTCAGCTTCAAAGAAAAATAGCCTTATATATGCAATTTTACCCATATTCATAGTTCACATGTGGATTTACTATGGTATACAGTTTCATGTTACATTTTTTAGCTTTCATTTTAATAATGTAAATGACCTTATTCTTTTCCTTTAAACATCTTTCATACCCACAAAATAGTACTGCTAGTTACTCAGAGGAACCCCTAAGGAACTTAACTTCCAGCCTCTTTAAAAATCAGGAGATTTTTTTAAAAATTGCTCAACTAATTATGATGGAGGAAAGTGCAGGAATTGCCAGAAAATTTATGAAAGGGGAAAGGTATAAGGGGAACTTGCACTACCAGATGCTCAATGTGTTAAGAATCAACAGTGTATACAGGAAACAAAATGGTGATAATGTCATGATCTCAAAGATCTCAAATTGATGGTATTGATCCTATGGCTATCCCTAGTTTTTAGGGAGGATCAGTAAGTTGCCCAAGGAAACACAGCTATTAAGAAAGTGACGTGAGAATCCACACCAATCTAATCTGGGTTCAGATGAGAATAGAAATACTGGGCAAGTATGTTTAAGATGAGATAATGATTACATTTCACATTAGAGAGAAGGGGGAAGGTGAAAGACAGCCTAGGTTTGCAATGGGCATTGGTTAAATACATGTCGGTCCTGCCTTCTGCTGATATACCTAGCTCCATTAGATATGACACTTGTAAAGCATTTGTGCTGTTGTGCTCAGGCTAGGTGTGTGTGCTTTAGAGTGTGATGATCATGGGTTCAAAATCTGAACTGCCACTTACTGGCAGAGATCTTTTGGAAAGTGTTTTAAAATTTACTGGACCCATTTCTTGATAGTAAATAGGGAAGAGTCAGTCTATCTCAAAATGTTAAGTAAGACACATTTGTAAACAGAAACATCTTACCTGGGACTAATTGAGTGCCCAGCAACCAAAAAAAGTGCTTTTAAAACAATGAAAATTAGAATCATAAAATTTGTAGAATTGTTTTTAAATCTAAGTTCATAGTGAATGGTACTTTATTTGACATTTTGGCAGATTACATTGCCAGTTAAAATTTATTAGTGCTTTATGGGTGACAAGGAGTATATTCACTGGGCACCTAGAGTGTCCTAGATGCAAGGCCCCAAGATCGCATTCCCAGAAAGTTTCACTGTTAAGTGGGAGATTTGCTGCAGCAAAAGAGTTGCTCAAATGCAGACCAAAATCCTCTCATTTCCATCCTCTTTCCACCCTTGTCCAATGCTTAAGCCTCAGTACATTTGGTCAC
>JAQZBX010051837.1:0-19286 GCA_029593785.1 Cabassous unicinctus | reverse complement strand
CATTTATTTATTTTTCTTTCACTGCTCATGATTTGGGTGTGAAATTCATGAAGCCATTTCCTATTACAAGTTACTGTAGATTCTTCCCTACACTATCTGCCAACGTCTTTAAGGTCTTGCCTCTTATATTTAGATCTTTGATCGATCTTGAGTTGATTTTGCATAAGGTGTGAGATGTTGTTCCTCTTTTATTCTTTAGGATATGGATATCCAATTCTCTAAGCACCATTTGTTGAAAAGGCCATTCTCTCCCAATTGAGTGGGCTTGGTGGCCTTGTCGAATATTAGATAACTGTATGTGAGAAAAACTATATCAGGACTCTCAATTCACTTCCATTGGTCAGTATGTCTATCCTTGTGGCAATACCATGCAGTTTTGACCACAGTAGATTTGTAGTATGTTCTTTTGTCAGGTAGTGTGATTCCTCCAATTTCATTTTTCTTTTTCAATAAGTCTTTGGATGTTTGGGGTATCTTATCCTTCCAAATAAATTTCATAGTTAGTTTTTCCAATTCAGTAAAAAATGCTGTGTTATTTTTATTGGGATTGCATTAAAAGTATATGTTTGTTTGGGTAGGATAGACATCTTAATGATATTTAGTCTTCCTATCTATGAAAAGAGAATATTATTTCATTTATTTAAGTCTTCTTGGATTTTCTTTAACAATGCTGTGTAGTTTTTTGCGTATAGGTCATTTCATCTTTAGTTAAATTTATTCCTAGGTATTTGATGTTATTTGTAACTAATGTAACTGGTATTTTTCTTGATTTCCTCCTCAGATTGCTAATTATTGGTGTACAGAAATGCTAATGATTTTTGCACATTTGTCTTATAATCTTTGACTTTTCTGAACTCATTTATAAGTTCTAGAAGTTTTACTGTAGATTTCTGAGTGCTGTTGAGGTATAGGATCACGTCATCTGCAAATAGTGAAAGTTTTACTTTTTCCTTTCCAAATTGGATGTGTTTTATTTCTGTTCCTTGCCTCAGTGCTCGAGCAAGTACTTCCAAGACAATGTTAAATAGAAACAGTGATAGTGGGCATCCTTGTCTTGTTTGCAATCTTAGAGGGAAAGCTTTCTGTATTTCACCATTGTATATGGTGTTAGCTGTGGGTTTTTCATATACGCCCTTTTTCAGTTCAGAAAGTTTCCCTCTATTCCCTCTATTCCTATCTTTTGCAGTGTTTTTATCAGGAAAGTTTGCTGTCTTTTGTTGAATGCTTTTTCTGTGTCTTTAGAGATGATCATGTGATTTTTTTCTTTCAATCTGTTTATGTGGTGTATTACATTTATTTATTTATTTATGTTGATTCATCCTTGCATACCTGGGATGAATGTCACTTGGTTATGGTGTATAATTCATTTGATGTGTTGTTGAATACAATTAGCAAGAATTTTGTTGATGATTTTAGCATCTAGTTTCATTAGAGAGAATGAACTGTAATTTTCCCTTAGTGCAATATTGTGTTTGGCTTTGGTTTTAGGGTAATGTTGGCATGAAAGAATGAGTTAGATAATTTTCCTTCTACTTCTACTTTTTGGAAGAGTGTAAGCAGGATTGGTGTTAGTTCTTTCTGGAGGGTTCGGTAAAATTTACCTGTGAAGCTGTCTGGTCCTGGGCTCTTCTTAGTAGGGAGGTTTTTGATGACTGATTCTATCCCTTTACTTTTGATTTGTCTGTTGAGTTCATCAATTTCTTCTTTCATCAATGTAGGCTTCTTGTGTGTTCCTAGGAATTTGTCCTTTTCTCTAAATTATCCTCCTTGCTGGCATATAATTTTTCAAAGTATCCTCTTATTATACTCAATTTCTGTAGAGTCAGTGGTGATAGTCCCTTCCTCATTTCTTATTTTATATATTTGAATCTACTCTCTTTTTTTTTCTTTGTTATTCAAGCTAAGAGTTTTTAAATTTTATTGATCTTCTTGAAGAACCAGCTTTTAGTTTTGTTTATTTTTTTTTAGTACTTTCTTATTTTCATTTCATTTAGTTCTGCTCTAATCTTTGTTATTTCCTTCTTTCTACTGCCTTTGGGGTTAGTTTGTTTTTCTTCAATTGCAGTTAGGTCTTCAATTTTATCTCTTTCTTCTTTTTTGATATATGCATTTATGGCTATGAATTTCCCTCTCAGTACAGGTTTTGCTGCATCCCATTGGTTTGAAATGTTGTGTTGTCATTTTCATTCATTTCAAGGTAGGTACTTCTTTTGAGATTTCTTCCTAGACCCATTGTTTGTCTAATAGTGTGTTATTTAAGTTCCATATCTTTGTGCCTAGTCTGGTTCTGTGCCCCTTACTGATTTCCAGCTTTCTTCCATTATGGTCACATAAATTACTTTGCATAATTTCAATGTTTCTGAGTTCATTGAGAATTTTTCTGTGGCCTAGCATGTGGTCTATCTTGGAGCATGATCCATGTGCACTCCAGAAGAATGTATATCCCACTGTATTTGTGTGTGGTGTTCCATGTCTATTAGGTCCAGAACCTTTAATGTATTATTCAAAGTCTTTCTTTATTGATTCTCTGTCAAGATGTTCTATCTAATGGTGATAATGTTGCATTAAAGTCCTCCACTATAATTGTAAAGGCATCTATTTCTCTCATCAGTTTTTTTCAGTGTTTGCCTCATGTATTTTGAAGCACTCTGGTTTGGTGCATAAATGATTAAGACTGTTCTTCCTATTTGAAAGATTACCCCTTTTATTAATATATATTGTTTGTCTTTGTCTCTTAAAATAGTTTTGCAGTTAAAGTCTATTCTTTCTGATGTTATTATAACTACTTCTGCCCTTTTTTGATTGTTGTTTGATTGTAACATTGTTTCCCAGCCATTCACTCACATGCTCCTAGAATCCCAGGGTCTAAGTTGGGTTTCTCTTAGACAGCCTATAGATGGGTCATATTTCTTTATCCATTCTGCCAATCTGTGTCTCTTTACTGGTGAGTTTAACCCATTAACATTCATTGTCATTACTCTCAAGGAATTATTTACATTAGCCATATTTTCTATGGGTTTATGTATGTCATGTTGTTTTTAACATTTTTGGTCTTTTTATTTGTTTTCTAACTCTGCTCCAACTCTTCCTCTTCCATTTTTTTTTTTCCTTTCAACCTGAAGAATTCCCTTTAGTGTTTTTTGAAGGGCAGATTTCTTATTTACACAATCTCTTAATTTCTGTTTATCTGTGCATATTTTGAACTCTCCATCATTTTTGAATGCCAGCTTTCCTGGATAGAGAATTCTTGACTGGTGGTTTTATATCTTTTAGTATCTTAACTATATCATACCACTGCCTTCTTTCCTTCATTGTTTCAGGTGAGAAATCAGCAATTAATCTTTTGAACTTTCCTTGTATCTGATGTTTCTCTTTTCTCTTCCTGCCTTCAGTATTTTCTCTTTGTCTTGAGCATTGGAGAGTTTGACAAGTATATATCTTGGAGTAGGCCTGTTTGGATTTATACTGTTTGGGGTGCACTTTGCTTCCTAGATATGTATATCCATCTCCCTCAATAGAGTTGGGATGTTTTCAGCCATTATTCTCCTACACTCCTTCTGTTCACTTTCCTTTGTCTTCTTCCCCTGGGATGTCTATAATGAGTATGTTTGTGTGTTTTCCGTTATCGTTCAAATCCACAGGTCCTTGCTGGATTTTTTCTAAGTTTTTATCTATCTGTTCTACTATGTGTTTGATTTCAGATGCAGTCTTCCACATTGCTAATTCTTGCCTCTGCCTTTTCAAATCTCCTGGCATATGTGTCCAGTGTCTTTTCTTTATTTCTTGGATTGTGCCATTCATCATCATCATATCCATTATCTTTTTATGTACGTTTACAATTTCTTCAGTATGTTCTCCCAATGTCTTCATAATATCCTTAATCTCTTCCTTACTTCATTAAGTTGGTCAATGATATTTGTTTGAACAGCTTTGATTAGTTGTTTGAAGTTCTTCATCCATTCCTGGTTTTTAGTTTTTCATTGGACTGTTCCATGTCTTCCAGTTTCTTAGTACGGTTTGTAACTTTTTGCTGCCCTCTGGTTATCTTTTTATATTGATGGTTTTATTGAGTTGATTAGCCTTTTTCTCTGCTCTAGAGTTATATTTAGCTGCTGGTTTTGTGTGTGCATTGTTTTCTCTTTCACAATTTTTTTTCTTTTCTATTTCATTGCTGTTTTCTCTGTTCCCTTGAATGAAAAAGATTAGGGCCAGAGAAAGTGAAAGATGTAATAAAAGAAAAAGGATAATAGTAATAATAATAATAAAAGTTAGATGAGGGACCATATAAGACTTAGTAAATTGAATATTTAATTCATGTAAGCAGTGTAAACTAATAGGAATAAAAAAGTGTAGTACCAAAAATGAAATGGGAAATCAAATAGAGAAAAATATATCGAATGGTTTCAAAGGCCAGAATGATGAGGAAAGTGAGAAAGAGAAAACAAAGGGCAAAAGAAAAAAATTAATAAAAAAAGAAACAGAAGAGACAAGATATAAATTGAAACCAGAAAAGTTGAGGACTAAATAAAGAAAGGTGGTAGGTAAGAACCACAAAAGAAAGCAGAAGATAGAAAGATGAAGGAAGAAAAAGAGAGAGTGATGGTAGATGAAATCAGTATACATAGAAAATGAGAAATCAAGGAAGAAGAAGCACAGCAAAGAAGAAACAAGCTAGTAGCACCTAATTTAAAGTGGAAAGAAAACAAGAAACAAATAAAACCAAACAAACTCACAAGCAAGCAGTCAAACAAAAATATGGAAGAACAGCATTCCTTCTTGGGCCTTTGTGGAGCTTCTCAGGCTGTCTGTGCTCTTCAATCAATTATCCTGCAGGCTTCTCTCTCGAGGTTTTTAGGTGGGTTTTAGTGAGTAAACTAAGTTAAAAAATTTTTAAAGTAACTTCAGCCTGGTGCCACCTCGAGTTGGCTGGTGTGCTCCCCAAAGCTCAAAGTGGGTCCAGGAAACCAAACCCACAGAAAGGAAACCACTCTCTGCCTCTTGCCAGAACTCTCCCACTCTTGGAGAATGCTTCTTCTTGCTGGGTGATTGTCGGGAGTTGGGACTCACCCTGGCCCTTTGCCCTGAGGGTGGGACTTAACCACCCATGATTTCCAAGCACTGGGCAAAAACTCATGGATTTATCTTGAGTAATCCATCTCCCTATCCAGTTCAATCAAGACTGATGTCCCAAAGGCTTCTGCTCTGGAGGCTCCTGGAAAAATTCACTCAGGCAAGATCCTGCCCCCAATCAGCTGTCATTTGCAAGAGAGATGGAAAGCACCCACTTAAACTCGTGCCATCTTCCCTCCATACAGTTTTAAATTTAAGTTTCAATTTAGCTTTTTAACCTGGAATATTTCTGAATTAATTTATCAATTCTAGTACTTTTCTTGTCAATTCTTTAGGATATTCTATACAAAGGGTAATGTCATCTTTGAAAAGAGACAGATTTATTTTCTCCTTTCTGATTTCAAAGTATTTTATTTAATTCCCTAATTTCTCTGGCAAAGACTTCCAGTAAAATGTTTAATAGCAGTCAATAAAGCAGGCATCTTGCCTTATTCTTTATCACAAATGGAAAGCTTACAGTCTTTCACCATTCCAATATGATGTTAGCTGTGGTTTTTTAATGAATGCCTTTTATCATGCTGAGAAAAATATCTTCCATTTCTGTTTTATTGAATGTGGTTTTATTTTGAAAAGACTTTGAATTTTGTCAAAATGACATTCTTCATCAAATAAGATTCTTTTTATATGGTGTATTACAATGAATGATTTTCTCATGTTGAAACACCCTGTATTCTGGGGATGAATCTCATTTGCTTATGGTGTGTAATTCTTATAATATGCTGTTGAATTAAATTTTCTTGTATTTTATGTAAGAGTTTATTTTTCTGTTTATAAGAAATTGCACTATAGTTTTCTTTTATTGGGTGATGTCTTTAACAGGCTTTTGGAATTAGGGCAATTTTGGCTTCAAAATGAATTAGGAATAGCTCCCTCCTCTTCAATTTTATTTAGAAATATTTGAGAAGAATTGCTGTTGATTACTTGAATGCTTAATTGAAATCACCACTAAAGCTGCCTGGTCTTGGGTTTTTTTTGTTTGTTTGGGAAGTTTTTGATTTATGATTCAAACTCTTTACTTGACATAGAACTGTTGATATTTTCTATATCTGCTTCAGTCAGTTTGGGTGCTTTGTTAATTTCCAAGAATTTTCCCATTTCCCTTAGATATTCTAATCTGTTAGCATATAATTTTTCATAATATTCTTTTATACCCTTTTTTATTTATGTAGTATCCATTTTAATGTCCCCCTTTCACTTTGGATTTTAGTTATTTGCAAGTTCTCTCTCTCTTTTTTGTCAGTCTAGCAAAACTTTTGTCAATTTTAAAAAGAACCAACTTTCAGTTTCTTTTATTCTTTTGATTATAGTCTATATTTACTCTATATTTATTATTTCTAATCTTCTACTTATTTTGGTTTAATTTTGGTTTACTTGTTCTACTTTTCTATATCCTCCAGCTGTGAAGTTAGGTTATTCATTTGAGTTTTATTAGCTTTTTAACATAGACCTACCTAGCTATAAATTTCCCTTCACCACTACCTTCTCAGTGCAACTTAAATTTTGGTATGTTGTGTTTTCATTTTAATTCGTCTTAAGAAATTTCCTAATTTCCCCTGTGGTTTCTTCTTTGACACAATCTTTGTTTAAGATTGTGCCATTTAAATTACATGTATTTGTGTATTTTCAAATTTTCCTGCAGTTATTGATTTCTAGCTTTATTCCATTATGTTTAGAGAAGTTGCTTGTATTTTATTGTGATCTTTGTAAATTTATTGAAACTTGCCCTATGTCTCAATATGTGCTCTTTCCTGAAGAATAATCAATGTACTTTTAAGAGAAAATGTAATCTCCCGTTGTTGGATGTAGTTATGTATATGTCTGTTAGTTCTAAATTTTATAGTGTTGTTCCTGTCCTCTGTTTCCTTATTGATCATCTGTCTGCATGTTTTATCCATCTTTGAAAGTGTTATATTGAAGTGTCAATTCTTATTGTAAAATGTTTATTTATGTTCTTAGATTTTTCAATTATTTTAGGGCTCTGGATTAGATACATGTATGTTTATAATTGTTATATCTTCTTGGTGAATTGACCTTTTCAAAATTAATATACAGTGTTCTTTGTTTTTTCCAACTATTTGGGATGTAAAGCCTATTTTATCTGATATTAGTATAGCTGATCAAGGTCTCTCTTAGTTACTATTTGCATGGAAATTATTATTTTTTTCATTCTTTTACTTTCTTAAATTTATGTTTATGTTCTTGTAAACAGCATATAATTAGATCACTGTTTTTTTAATGCATTTTGTCAATCAGTGTCTTTTGATTGGAGAGTTTAACCAATATTCCTTACTGTAATTACTGATGAGTTAGCAGTTTCTTCAGTCCTTTTGTATTTTAATTTCCATGTATCTTATATCTTTTTTGCCATTTTCCTTCTTTGCAGCCTTTCTTCTTGTATAGTTGATCTATTGTGATGTGAATGATCACTTTCTCATTTCATTTTCTCTATATGTTTTATAATACATTTTTGTGGTTATCTAGGAATTTGTATTAAACAGAATAAATCTATATGCTATTATTTCAAAATGTTAGCAAATGAACTTCAATAGCATGCACAGACTCAGCTCCTATTCCCCCTATTCTTTCATGTTATATTGTTTTAGTTACATATTACCTCTATATTTTTTTATAACCATAACATATAAATATGATTTTTTCTTATTCATTTATATTATAAATCTTATAAGAAATAAATCACAGAGTTACCTCTTGATGAAACAGTATTATTTAGGATTTGGATTTACCCATGAAATCACCTTTACAGGATATCGTTATTTCTTCATTCTTCTTCAAGGTACTATCTACTGTCCTTTATTATCAACTTGAAGAACTCCCTTTAGCATTTCCTATAGTGTATGTCTCTTCATTACAAGCTCTCTCAGTTTCATTGTTCTGTGAATATTATAATTAGGCAAAAATCATTAACATAGAACACCAAAAGTGACACTTAAAGTCTAAATAATGTGACCACCCCAGAAAATATTTTTAAGGGAGATGTGTTCCTCCAAAAAAAGAGTAATAATGAAGGAAGAAGATGTAAGATGCAGGAAATTGGAATCCCAATACAACAGGCAAAGACACCTCCAGGAGCCCAGGAATGAGAGATCACAAATATCAATTGTATGTTAGATATAGAGAACAGCTAAATTTGATTGTGGCATGCTGAACCCTATCACTACCCATCCAGACAAAGAGGTGTCAAGATTCATATCCAATATGTCTGCCTTGAAACATTAAGTTTATAAGTATAGGAAAGTTATATAACATATATTTTCCATCTTTCACCTGCTCAAGGAATGATTTTAAGACAAATTTAAATTTGTTATTTACTAATGCAGTAATCACTTGCTGCTATCTATTACAAAAGGAACAAAATAATATATTTATCCCCTGAAATATGGAGGATGGGTTATTTTACACTTTTAAAATTTTCCACGCTTTCACTACTCTAACTTGGAATATCTAATTCTCCATTTTGGTTTATTCTGCCTATTTCCTACCCAAATTAGTATTTATTTTATCTCCAATTTTTTTTTATTAGAGAAGTTTTGGGTTTAAAGAACACTCAAGCATAAAATACAGGAATCCCATTCACCACTCCGTCACCAACACCTTGCATTGCTGTTTAATATTTGTTACAATTGATGATAGAATAATTTTATAATTGTACTATTAGCAGTAATCCATGTATAATTTATGTTTCATTGTTCATGCAGTGTTGTTCCACGGATTTTTAAAAATACAATAAACTTTATTTTTAAAGAGGATTTATATTACAGAAAAGTTACATTGAAAGAATAAGGGATAATCATATACTCTACCCACTCCCCTCCCACATCTTCCCCAATTAATAACATCTTACAATTGTGTGGTACATCTGTTACAATTGAGGAATAAATATTGAAGCACTGTTACTAACAATGTCAATAGTTTACATTGTGGTTTACACTTAATTTCAATGCCCTAAAATTCCCTCCCCTTCCCCTCAGAACTCTGGTAAACACTATCTATATAACAATACTCCATTTCTCCCATTACTGCAATATGAATAAATTTACCTTTTAATGGTTGCATTCCCACCTTATATTCATTCATTCCTCAACCTTGAGGATTTTGGATGGTGGTGCCACCTCTGCCTCATATTGAGATAGGACTTATATCTTATGAGGCAGATCAAAAGAACAGTGTTACTTGCAGTTTTAGATACTCTCTGTTTTTTTGGGGGGATGGTGCTTGCCCATAATCATCATTTTGCTAGTTGTCCTCAGCAAATCTGATGATCTTGGTAGCAAGTGTTGGCCACAACATTTCTGAGATTCAGAACTCAACTGGCATAGGAACTGACTGAAGATTTAAGTCTATGTGGCATATATTTAAAGAGTATAATGCTAATTATATGCTAATTATAGGGGTAGATGAATCATGGGTATGGAAATAATAAATGTGTCTAACTTTTACATTGGGGAAAGTTTTTGTCATATATTTCAAGTTAAGGCCCTCTGAGACACTAATTTCAAGGGATTGTGTGTACTGCCTATGGTGTCCTGGGGGTTCTAGAGCACTCAGTATCACCCCAATTTGATGCTTTGTTCACAGTGGCAGTTAGTAAGATTTGCATGAGACATGCATGATTGTAACCTCTGGAATGCCATCTCTATTCATTTTTAAATCTCTTAGCTTTAAAAACCCTTTTTTTTATTTGTTATTTTCCCCTTTTTGTCAAGGTCTTTTTCCAAATGCATCACTTATTAATCCCTCAGTGTCAGGGAGGCTCATCCCCAGGAGTCATTCCCTAAACCTGGTGGAAGTTAGTGCATATATTTTCAGAGTTTGGCTTAGACAGAGGCCGCATGTGAGGAACAATGTGGTTTCCATGGAGTAATTCTTAGACAGTAGTTATTATTAGGCAAAGTTTCAATTTTACATGAATAAGGTTCATAAGCACATGCATTAATATTGAAGGCTTGACATATTGGTCTGTTTTCTTCTATTAGGCTCTGCCTATGTACTCAAGAGAGTCTAGCCACTTTGTTTGAGAATGTAGCAGGACTCCACAGGATGAGATCTTAATATTTTGTTGTTTAATGTGTGACTGTCCACCCAGTTAGATAACACCCTTTGACAAAATGAGTCCTTTCATATTCCATAGAATCATGCCCCAGGTGGACCCTGTCCCAAATATACCCCCACCACTGACATCCTGAACCAGTGACCCTCCCCTGCCATATTTTCCAAAGGAACAATCCCGCAATTATATTTTCAACCACAGACCTCCATCTCAACAGATTTCTCTTGTTCCTTCCTCCAACTCTCCCCCACCAGTTCCATAGATAGTTCAAACCACCCCCTCAACCATGCTTACCCTTATACTTTAGAGCCATCAACACAACCTCACATTCCTGCAAAACCATCACACAGATCCACTACCAAACGTACCCCTTCTGCTTCATCATAGGTTCTGTCAAGTTTGAGCATATGATCACCACTCTCTACTTCCTTTCTGTCTCTGGGTAAAAGATCTTCCAGATTACCTCTGTGAGTTGGCTTAATATGCCTAGGTTCTGGGAAAGAAGTTATGCAATACTTGTCCTTTAGTGACTGGCTTACTTCATGCAACATAAGGTCTTTGAGATTCATCCATATTGTCATGTGTGTCAAAACTTCTTTCCTTCTTACAGCTGAGTAATATTCCACTGTATGTATAAACCACATTATGCTTATCTATTCACTTTTTTGATGGACACTTGGGTTGCTTCCATCTTCTGGCAATATTGAATAATGCCACTGTGTACATTGGTAAGCATATATTTGTTAGTTTCTCTGCTTTTGAATCTTCTTTGTATATACCTAGGTAGGATTGCTGGATCATATAGCATTTCCATAGTTAGCTTCTGGAGTAATCACCAAACTGTCCTCCAGAATAGCTGTACCATTCAACAATCCCACTAGCAGGGGATGAGTGTTCCCATTCCTCCATATCCTTTTCAGCACATGTAGTTTTCTGTTTTTCAAATAGCAGCCAGTCTATTAGAGATAAGATGATATCTCATTGTACTTTTGATTTGCATTTCCCTAATAGGTAGTGATGATAAACATTTTATAGGCTTTGTAGCCATTTGTATTTCCTCTTTGGAAAAGTGTCTATTCAAATATCTTGTCCATTTTAAAAATGGGTTATTAGTCTCTTTATTTTTGATATGTAGAATTCTTTATATATGCTGGATATTAGACCCTTATCAGTTAAGTCATTCCCAAATATTTTCTCACACTGAGTAGGCTGCCTTATCAATGTCTTGACCTACTCCTTAGAAGCTTTAATTTTTAGGAGGTCTCATATATCTATTTTTTTCTTTCATTGTTTGCACTTTGGGTGTAATGTTTATGAAATTATTGCATACTACAAGATCTTGTAGATGTTTCCCTATGTTATCTTCTAGGAGCTTTATGGTCTTGGCTCTTATATTTAGATCTTTAATAGATCCTGAGATAATTTTTGTATAGAGCATGAAATGGGGATCTTCTTTCACTTTATTTTTGGATATGGATATACAGTTTTCCCATCACCATTTGTTGAAGGGGTTATTCTGTCCCAGTTGAGTGGGCTTGGTAGACTTGTCGAATATCAGTTTGCCTTATATGTGCAGGTCTATATCAGAACTCTGTTTGGTTCCATTGGTTAGTATATCTATCCTCTGTCAATACAAAGCAGTTATGGCCACTGTAGCTTTATAATATGTTCAAAGTCAGGTAATGTGATTCCTCCAAATTCATTTTTCTTTTTCAATATGTTCTTGGCCATTTGTGATCACTTGCACTTCCAAATAAAATTCATAATTGGTTTTTCCAGTTCAGTAACATTGCTATTGTAATTTTTATGGAGAATATATAAAATTTGTAAATCAATGTTGGTATGACAGATATCTTAATGATATTTGGTCTCCCAATCCTTGAGCTTGGAATATTTTTCCATTTATTTAGGTCTTCTTTGATTTCCTTAGGCAATGTTGTATAGTTTTCTGTGTATAAATCCTTTACATCCTTAGTTAGGTTTATTTCTAGATATTTGTTTCTATTAGTTGCTCTTGTAAATAGAATATCTTGTCTTGATTTCATCCTCAGATTGTTCATTTTTAGGGTACAGAAATGCTACTGAATTTTACATGTTGATCTTATATCCTGACACTTTATTAATCTCATTTAGCAGCCCTAGAATCTTTGTGTTGTTTTTATTTTTCAGGGATTTCTATGTATAGGATCTTATCATCTGCAAATAGTGAAAATTTAACTTCTCCTTTCCCATTTAGATTCCTTTTATTTCTTTTTATTGCCTAAGTGCTCAAGCAAGTACTTATAGTCGCATGTTATATAAGAACAGTGACATGGGGCATTATTATCTTGTTCCATATCTTAGAGGGAAATTCTTTTGCATTTCACCATTGAGTATGATATTGGCTATGGGTGTTTTATATATATCCTTTATAATATTGAGGAAATTTCCGTCTATTCCAATTTTTGAAGTGTTTTCCTCAGGAAAGAATGCTGTATCTTATCAAATAACTTTTCTATGTCAATATAGATGATTATGTGATATTTTTTTCCTTTGATCTTTTAATGTGGTGTTTAACATTGTTTGACTTTCTCATGTTAAACTATCCTTGAATACCAGGGCTAAACCCACTTGATCGTGGTGTATAATGTTTGATGCATTTTTGAATACTATTTGCAAGTATTTTGTTGAGGACTTTGGCATCTAAGTTTATTAGAGTGATTGGTCTGTAGTTTTCTTTACTTGTGGCATCTTCATGTGGCTTTGGTATTAGAGGGATATTTTCATAGAAAGAGTTAGATAATGTCACCACGACTTCTATTTTTTGGAAGAGTTTAAGCAGGTTAGGTGTTAGTTATTTCTGGGATTTTTGATAGAAATCACCTGTGAAGACATCAAGTCCTATGTTTTTCTTTTTTGGGAGGCTTTTGATGACTAATTCAATCACACTACTTTTGATTGTTCTGTTGAGTTCTATTACATTTTCCATCATTGTAGGTTGCTTGTGTGTTTCTAGAAATTTGCTCATTTCATCTAAGTTATCCACTTTTTTGGCATAAAATTTTCCAAAGTATTGTCTTGTGATAAACTATATCTGTGGGTTCGATGGTAATATCACCTCTCTTACTTTTTAATTTTATTTACTTGCATCTTCTCTCTTTTTTTCTTTGTTAATGAGCTTAGGGTTAGTCAATTTTATTAATCTTCTCAAAGAAGTACTTTGATTTTATTTAATGTTTCTAGTGTTTCTTTTATTCTCAATTTCCTTTAGTTCTGATCTAAACAATATTATTTTCTTCTTTCTCCTTGCTTTGGGATTAGTTTGCTCTTCTTTTTCCAGTTCCTCCTTGTTTGCAATTAGCTTTTTGACTTTTAGCTCTTTCTTCTTTTGAAAAATAGGTATTTATGGCTATAAATTTCCCTTTCATCATGCTTTATTTGCATTCCACTAGTATTGATATGTTCTGTTCTCATTCCCATTTCTTTCAAGGTAGTTACTGATTTCTTTTACAATTTTGACCTTGATTGCCTGATTATTTAATAGTGTTACTTTTTAACTTCCATATATTTATGCCTGTTCTTGTTGTCTGTTGCTTATTAATTTACCACTTCTTTCAGTTGTGGTCAGGGAAATTACTTCATGCAAATTCATTCTTTCTAAATTTGTTGAGGTAGATCTGTGACCTAGCATTGTAGTCTATCCCAGAGAATGATCCATGTGCCCTTGAGAACAATATGTATCCTGCTGTATTTGCATATAGAGTTCTGTATATTTCTACTATTTCTATATCCTCTAAAATATTATTCAAGTCTCTGTTTCTTTATTGATCCTCTGTTGAGATGTTGTCTTATGTTGATAATGGTGTGTATTAAAGTCCCCCACTATGATTGTAGAGGCATCTATTTCTCTCCTTCATTTTGCCATTGTTTGTCTTATGTATTTTAGGGTACATTGGTTATGTGCATAAATATTTATGATTGTTCTTTCTTCTTGATAGATCACACCTTTACTATTATATAGTGCTCTTCTTTGTCTCTAATGATACTTTTGCATTTAAAGTGTATATTGTCTGATATTAGTATAGCTATATATACTCCCTTTTCATTAATTGTTTGTGTAAAATCATTTTCCACCCTTTCACTTGCAACCTCTTTATGTCCCTGGTTCTAAGGTGAATTTCTTTTTTTAGCATATTGATGGGTCATATTTCCCTATCCATTATGCCAATCCTTTTATTTGGATTGGAGAATTTAATCCATTAACATTCAGGGTTCATGATACTCAAAAATATAAAACATTCAGTGTTCATGTTCATACAAAAAATAAACAAGAAAGAAGTAGAGAAAATAATGAAATTTAAAAAGATGGAAAAGCAACCATAAGTAGCCAAGAAAAAAATGAATAATGAGTGAAACTTCATGAAAATAAGTAGGCATAAGAATTTAAAAGTAGGAAGAAAAAGAAGGGAAGAAAGGAAATGACAACCAAGCAAGAGAAAGTGGTTTGAAAGAAAAGCAAAGGAAGAGAGTAAATGAAAGAAAATAAATTAAAAAATAGGAGAAAATAGCCAACAAATAAGCAAACAAAAGAAAAACATAACAGAAATAAAGTCCTTTCTCTCAGTTTTCTAGCAACCATCTCAGGCTGCCAGTGCTTAGCAATCAATCACCCTGTGGCTCACCATCTACAAATAAGATACCTAGATATAGAGGGGGAAAAAAGAATAAAGATAAAAAAATTAAACATAAAAATTTCAAAAATCTAAAAAATCTCACTCCACATTTCTGGTTGTGAGGCTCCTGTTTCTGCAGCTCCTCCTTCCCCAAGGAGAGTGCTGAGTAACTGACCAAAAGGTGGATCACTCTCTGGCTCCATTCTCTTCTGGGTTGTTTGAGCACTTGACAGTTTGTCATCTGCCTCTCCCCATTACCTCTTCCTTCAAGTTCGTTGGGTGTCTGATGACTCCCAACCGGGGCTGCTTGTTCCCACCTCCTCTTCTCCATGGTGGTTTGGCATCTGATGGCTGGTATGCTGCTTCTCCCTGACATTCTTTCCTCAAGCTGGTTGGGCATCTGATGGATCAGCATCTGCCTATTCTGGTTCCCTTTTACATCTGGTCATTTGCCTCTGACAGCTCATTTTCTGCCTTTTCCTGCCCCTCTTCCCTCAGGTCAGTTAGGCATTTGAGAGCTCATCTGCTTCCTCTCACAGCTCCCCCCTCATCCCCATGATTGGGTGACTGTAAGCCCATCACCTCACTGACCTAGTTCCTCTTTCTTCCAGGTCAGGTGAGCATGACAGCCCAGTTATTCAGCTCCCCCTCCCCTCTGTCTGGAGTCTCTCAGTGCTGGTCTTCCAGCCAAATCAATTCCCCTGCTTCCCTCTTCCTCAGAGCCAGCTCAGTCCTGGTTTGCCTACTCCATCTCCCATGGCTTCTTTCTACCTCTGGCCATCTTTGTCCACCTCTCTAGTGGCCCTCTCTGATTGCCCCTGCAGTTCTGCACCTTCTCTTTTGCCAGGTAAATCTGCCTATCTTCCAGCTGTTTATTGACTGCTCTCCTGTTTTTGACTACTCTGTTGTCTTTCCACTACTCTGCCATCTAGGAACTTCCAAATGGATTTTTCTTTAATTTTTTTCTGTTACCATATATACAATTGAGCATTTCCACTTTTATTCACATTCATATAAATATCTTCAGTGCTGAAGATGAACTATGTTGTGCTACCATCACCATCATCCATTAACAAAACATTTCCATCATTCCAAGTAGGAGTACTCTACTTCTTAAACCTGTACATCTGACTCTTTATTGCCATGCTGAGCCCTGGAAGTGTATATTCCAAATTCTGAATCTATGAGTGTGATTTCTCTAATTGTGTCAAGTTGGTGAGTTCATACAATGTTTGTCCTTCTGTGTGTGACTTATTTCAAATGTGATGTCAAGGCCATCTACATTGTCACATGTCAGGAATTCCTTCCTTTTAATGACTGAAAAATATTTCATTGTGTATATATCATATTTATTGATCCATTCATTGTTTCATGGATACTTAGATTGATTCCATCTTTTGGAAAATGTGAATAGTCCCACTATTCACATCAGTGTGCAAATATCTGCATCTCTGATTTCATTTTTTTTTTGCATATATAGTCATGGGATTCGCAGGTCATATGTTATTTCTATACTTAGCTTTTTGTGGAATCACTAAATTGTCTTCCATAGTGGCTGAACCATTTTATATTGCCACCCACAATGAATGAATATTGTTATTTTTTTTTGGCATTTTCTCCAATATATATTTTCCATTTTTGAGATAAGCCATTCTAATTAGTGTGAAATAGTATTTCATTGAGATTTTGATTTGCATGTTTTTTATGTGTAATAATGTGATTTCTGGCAATTTGTATATCTCTTCTTTGGAGAAATGTCTATTCAAGGATTTTGCCCACTGTTTAATAGCATTGTTTGTCTTTTTCTTTTTAGGTTTTTTTTATTTTTTTAGGTTAGACTAGTAAAAAGAATTTATTGGGAAATGGGGAAAGAACAGAGCTTATTGAGAAATGGAAGAGAAAGATGGAAATACACACCAAAATTTGGTGCAGGCTCATCTAGGTAGAGAAAGCAAGCTCTCCCTCATGTGATAACTTTTAAACTCTCAATTATTCCTCCCCCTTCTTAATGATAAGTGGATGGGCCCCAGTTACTGGTTACCCCACCAATGGTGGGACAAATGGTGAGGGTCTTTGGAATATCTGGGGCCAAGGAGAGTTCCCAGAAAAAGAAACTGGGACCTCAAATTTAAACTCAAGTTCCCAGTGAGGTCTTACAGCCTTGTTGTCTGCCAGCCATGCTGTCTGTCAGCCATGCTGTCTCTTGGCCATGTGGTAGCTTATCTTCTCATCCATTACCCTGTACTAACCTGCCTCAACTCCTCACTCAGAGTTCATGCCATTATTCTTAATGTAGGTGCTGAGGGGCAATGACCATTGTTCTGTAGTTACTTCCTGGTGTTTGGGCAGTAGTCCCTGCATGAAAAGGGTGTGGACTTCTCTGGCTATTCTATTGAGGTTGAGGGAAGACTAGTCACAGAAGTCACTGTGGTTAGTACTGGCTAAAATCCCCACATGACTAATATCTTGTTTTGGGAGGTGTTCATTCTGGAAGAAATAAAATTTGTTAGAATTTTGAAGATACATGGCCCCACTGAAAGGATAAAGAGGATGGTAAATGGGGGAAAAACGGGGGCCAGCAATGACATACTGGACAATGAGAGTGAGAAAGACCAGGTGCCTTCAGAGGTTGAATCCCCCTCCCTGAAGATGGTGTGCTTCATATTGCAGGTTTTGAATGCTGTTTAAGACTATTCCAGAGTGACTTATATAGAAACAGCATTTTTTTCTTGAGAAATATGCATGTCCCCCACCTGTGCTGCTGTTAGCATGCTTAGGACTCTGTGATTTTGCTGTACTATGGCAGCAAGAAAGTCTATTTGCTGTCTAAGAGCTTCTAAGGCACAGCTAGATTCTTCTATGCTGTCAGTTAGCTTTAGGGAGAGATTGTAATAGGTAATGGGGTTTGATATAAATTGCCAAGCTCAGTTTTCCATAGTGGTGGTTATGTTTAAGGCAGCTAAAAGGGGTCAAGAAGAGGCACTTCCATTTTAGTTATTGTATAGTGAGAGAGATTACCGGAAATGAAAACAGACAAGATTTCTTAAGGGGTGTCTGGCTTGCCTTCCCCCTAGCAGTAGGTGTTTGTACTAGAATAAGAATGAACAGCTGGCTTTGACAGAGACACTACTTAAATTTGTCTCTTGAAGAGGTGTTTCAGGCCCTCCAACGACTGGCACTCATACAAAAGCATTAGGTGCTTTTGGTGAGCTGGAAATTCTTCAGCAGCTGGCGTCACTTGGGATAACTGCACCCAGCTGGCAATTACTTTAATTTAACTGCTGTGAGAGTGGTCAGAGCTGCAGAGTAAGGTCACTTCTATTCTGGCTTTAATTGAGAGTGAGGCTTGTTCCCCTGCCAGGTTTTGATCAGAACCCGGTTTATAGGCCCTGGGTGAGAAAGTTTACCTATAGAATATCTGGAAGGTGCTAAGCTGAGGTAGGCCTAGTCACCTTGTTTGTTGTTTGTCTTCTGGTGGGAAAATGTTTAACCTTGGCAGGATGGCATGTAGGTTTGCTAGTCCCACCAGGATATGAGTGGGACAGGTTCTGGAATAAGGGTTAGGAGGGAGACCTGAGTTAAGCACATCACCTGATGTGGGGTAAAGACTGAGAGGTCACCCCTAAATTAATTTGGTGGCTTTTTAAATTAAATTTAATTCAAAGGGCTGTTGTTGCTACTGTTTTCAGGTAAGGTGGCCATTCCTTTATTTTACAGGCATGTTTATTAACAACTTAGAAAATGAAGTTTACTAGGACTTTTAACATGTTCAATATCTCTCTGCATATGATCTAGAATTGAAGAGATATCATCATACTCATGAGGCATATAGGTACAGTGCTTAATATTAATTAAGGCACTAACCAATGCATAAGTTTCTCTTTGAGCTGCAATTAAATGGATCTAAGCTTCATGTCTGTAATACCATACATGTTTTCTCTCCATGAGAGCAGGTCATAATGCCAATTGTGTTTGCTTTCTAATTACATCACTCTGGTAATCATTGCTCCACTTGGTATTCCCTTCAAAAAGCATGGATGCAACAGCACTGTTGACCTAGGGACTGGCTAGGAAGGTAGGCTCCAGTATTCCACTGGCCTGGTGCATAGCAGCCCTTTAGCACTATGATACAGTGCCTGTCTGGAGGCAATATCCATTGTACATTTGGCCATATCCAGCTATTGCTGGCTGCTGCAGGAGTCTACATACATTTCAGGAGCACAACCAGACATGTAGTAGATACCTTTATTGTTTTAGAGGTTAGTGATTGACCTAGCCAAAATGGAGAGGCAAAATGAAGTGCATTGAAGTTCTGGTTTGAATGTACAAGAGAGATTGACGACACTACATCTATCTCTTTTAATTATTATATACTTTTTAAACACTTCCAATGCAGTTTATAATATATAAAATGAACTTAACTTGTTATTACTTTG
>JAQZBX010051836.1:0-19278 GCA_029593785.1 Cabassous unicinctus | reverse complement strand
CTGTATTTGTATTAAACTTTTGATATAGTTAATGAATGAACATTCTTCTATTTATCCTGTTAACCACAGTCCATCTTTTATCACTTGCTTCCCTGAGTTAATTAGTCACATGCTTTGAACAATCCACTCAAAGTGTAACTCAAGGGCTCTCATTTTCATCACAGAGTTATACTGTAATCACACAAGTTTAGAATGTTTTCATTACTCTAAAATGAAAAATTTTTTTATCCCCCTCAATACCCCTTTATAGTGGTCTTAGAATGGATGTAATATCTTATTTGCCATAGTTAGAAAAATATTACTTTACTGTTAACAATCATCCATATGTTACATTAGTTTTATTTTTCCCATGTATCACCATATTCTTAACACTTTGCAATAGAACATTCTTATGTTTATACTATTAACCACAATCTTCATCATCCATCAAAAGCATCGTTATACATATCCTATTCTTGTTTCATTTCAACTAATATTTACATCCACAAACTACTCCTTTCACCCACAATCTCATTTGGAAATCAGCAGTTTTAGTTATTCTCACTATATTGTATTACCATCAACTCTATTCATTTGAACACTTTTACAATAAACCTTATTAAAAAGTCTTCCTACATTGAACATACATCAGTCCCATTCTCAATCCACATTCTATTTCATAATAACCTATAATCTAGACTTTACCTCTATATTTAGTACATATTAGTGAGACCAGAAACAGTATTTGTCCTTTTGTGTATGGTTTACTTGACTCAACATAATATCTTCAAGGTTCATCCATGTTGTCATATGTATTTCCATTTCATTTCTTCTTGTAAGTGTGTAGTTTTCCACTGGAAATATATACCATATTTTGTTTAGCCATTTGTTATTTGAAGGACACTTAGGTTGGTTCCATGTTTTAACAATTGTAAATAATGACTTTTGTATATCAGTGAACACAGTTTGTTTGCATATTTGCTTTCAGTTCTTTTGAATATTTTTTCTAGGAAAGGGATTGCTAGATCAGAAGGAAATTCAATTTTCAGCTTCTTGAGGTACTGCCAAAACTGTTTTCCACATAGGTTGCACGATTCTACATTTCCCCCAACAGTGAGATGGTCGTATTATTTCTCCACATCCTCTCCAGCACTTGTAGTTTTCTGTGTTTTTGATAACAACCATTCTTTAAGGTGTAAAATGGCACCTCATTATAGTTTTTATCAAATTTCCCTAATAACTACTGATTTTGAACATTTTTTCATGTGCTTTTGGCTATTTGTATTTCCTCTTGTGAGAAATGCTTATTCAAGTTTTTTGCCCACTTTTAAATAAGGTTGCTTATCATTTTAATCTTAAGTTGTATGATCCCTTTATATAACTTGGATAACAAACCCTTGTTTGTTATGTGGTTTCTAAACATTTTCTCCTATTGAGTAGGTTGACTTTTACTTTCTTGTGAAAGTCTTTAGAAGAACCAAAGTGTGTAATTTTGAGGAGGTTCCATGTATCTATTATTTTTTTCATTGCTCATTCTTTTTTGGTGTAAGGTTTAAGAAACTACCCCTATCACAATATCTTGGAGATAGTTCCCTGAATTTTCTTCTAGGAGTTTTATGATTGTAGCTTTAATATTTAAGTGCTGTATCCATTTTTGAGTTAATTTTTGTTTAATGTGTGACATATGGATTCTCTTTCTTTCTTTTGGATGTGAATATCCAGTTCTCCCAGCACCATTTGTTGAATAGATTGTTTGGCCAATCTGTGTGGGCTTGACAGCCTTGCCAAAAATCATTTGACCATTGGGCTGAGGATCAATTTCTGATTTCTTGATTTGGTTCCAGTGGTCACTATGTCTATCTTGATGCCAGAACCATGCTAGTTTTACCACTGTTGCTAAGTAATATGCTTTAAAATCAGGAAATGAGAGTTCTCCAACTTTGTTCATCTTTTTTAACAGCCTTTTTTTTTTTGTCACAATTTGGGGCCGCTTTACCTTCCAAATAAATTTGATAATTGGTTTTTACATTTCTGTAAAAATATTTGTTGGAATTTCATTGGGATTGCATTGAATCTGGAAATCACTTTGGGTTCTAGCTGCTTTGTTGTGGATTTGGGGAGATTTTTAGATATACAAGCATATCATCAGTGAATAGCAACAGTTTTACTTATTTCTTTCCTATTTTGGTGACTTTTATTTCTTTATCTTACTTAATTACTCTGGCTAGAACATCTAGCACAACATTGAATAACAGTGAGGACAGTCAGCATCCATGTCTTGTTTTCAATCTCAGCAGGAAAGCTTTCAGTTTTTCACCATTGAGGAAAAGGTTAGCTGTGTTTTTTTCATGTATGCACTTTATCATGTGGGGAAAGTTTCCTTCTATTCTGATCATTTGGGTGTTTGAAAACAACATGGCAGAAGAGAAAGTTAGAGTTTGGATCCCAAAACCTGGGAAGTAAGCACACAGAGAAGCAGATACGTGAAGAAAGAGGGAAGGATCCATTAGACATGGCAGAGGACCCAGGAAGAGAGATGAGCTATTTGCCTGATAGTTTACAGCTGACTTTGTGGAGATAAAGAGCAGCTGACCCCAGAGAGAAAGAAACCCTGGGAGAGAGACAAGACTTATCCCAGCCTACAGCTAATATTGAAAGAAGCTAGGACCTTAGAACCTTGAAAAGAATAGGAAACCTGAGCCCTTGTAGACATCAGCAGTCATCTTGCTCCAATATGTGGCAAAAGACAGTTGAGGGGAGTAATTTATGCTTAAGGCCCTGGTAACAGTTAGCTTCTACTCCCAAATAAATACCCTTTACAAAAGCCAACAGATTTCTGGTATTTTGCATCAGCAACTTTTTAACTCACTAATACAACATGTATTACACAAATATATACATTTTCCATGTCCCAGGAGGGGAAGAGAACAGAAATGGGGCAGAAATAATATCTGAGGAAATAAGGACAAAATCTTCAATAACCTTATGAAAGACATAAATGTCAATATCCAAAAAAGACAACATACCCTAAACAGAATAAATCAGAATAGACCTACAATGAGACACCTAGTATGAAGAATGACAAATACCACAGACAAAGAGGATTCTGAAAGCAGCAAGAGAAAAGCAACCCATTACATACAAAGGAACCTCAATAAGACTAAGTGCTGATCTCTCATAGAAACTGTGGAGGCAAGAAGGCAGTGATATGATGTTTTTTAAGTACTGAAACATGAAAATTGCCAACCAAGTATTCTTTACCTGGAAAGCTGTTCTTCAAAAATGAGGGTGAACATTTTCAATACTCGAAAAGTAAAACATTCTAAATTTGACTGAGCTCAGGAGAGCACAACTTTGTACAGAAAATGAGAGCTACTGATTATGGAATTTGAAAGTATTGTACAAAATATAAGACTGTATGACAGGGAATCTAGTGGTGGAAGATGGATTGTCATTTCATATATATATATATATAAAATATTAATATAGAGTGTTAATAATAGGGTGGGTTGGGAGAAAAATTCACCAAAGGTAATATATAAGTTACAGTTAGTTGTAATATTTTGATGATACTCTTTCATAGTCTGTAACAAATATTTCAAACAATGCAAGGAAGAGTGCTAGGGAGATGTGTGGAAGACTTGTAAGAAGATATATAAGCATACTTTGTAAATGCACCACTGTTACTATACACTTATTTTTTTTATGTTCATATATGAAGGATATACTTCAATAAAACTTCATTTAAAAATGAGAGTGAGTTTAATTTCTTCACATACAAATAAAAACTGAGAGAGTCTGTTACCAAAAGACTAGATTTACTAGAGATACTAATGAGAAAACTACATCCTGAAAGGAGAAAAACAAGGGTGAGATACTTGGAGAAGAATGGAGACATGAAGATTATTCATAAGGATAACTTTAAGGATAAAAAGACAGACAATAATAAGACATGAGAACAGAAAGTCAAAGGATAAAATGGATAAATTAAGTAATGCTTTTACAGTAATAATATTGAAAATTATTGTATTGAATTACCCAGTCAAAAGACATAGACTGATAGAATGTATTTAAAAATTGAGCCAACTATATTCTGTCAACAAGAGACTCACCTCAGATGTAAGGGTAAAACCAGCAGGATATAAATTCTTTACAAGTGCTCATGGATCCTTCTTCAGGATAGACCATATGTTGGGCACAAAACAGATATCAATAGTTTAAGAAGACAAATTATACAAAGCACATTGATCTTAATGAAATAAAGCCGGAAATCAATAATAGATGGAAAAATTAAAATTTCACTAATAAAGGAAGATTAAACAACCCACTCTTAATTAATGGGCCAAAGAAGTATATGTCTTGAGCTGAATGAAAATGAGAATGCAATGAATCAAAACCTATGGGATACAGCAAAGGCTGAGAGGTAAATTTATAACCCTAAATGCTGAAACTAGAAAAACAACAGCACACTAATCCCAAACCAAACCAAATGAAAGAAATAATAAATATCAGAGATGAAATACAGAAAAATAGCAATAGAGAGAAACAACAAAATCAAAAGTTGGATCTTATTTTTAAAACTTTTATATATTTTTCTTTCTTTTTTCTTGTCCTTTTTCTTATTTTTGTGGTCTTTTATTTTTTTTCACTTAGAATAAGAGGAATCAAGTGTAACAGAATACACTTAACAGAAAGCCAAACAAAAACAAAATGCTAAGCAATAGAAACTGCTCAACAGAATAAACTTATCAAGGTGTATAGATGACTAAACATCAGCAAAAAATTACAAGTCACACTATGAAACTGATAGTATGGACCGTCAAGTGAAGAAATTGAAAAGCAGGAGGAGACACAGTTTGGAATAACTAATCAAGGTTGATCAAACAAATATCCTTAATCAATTCCAAGAGATGAAGGTAGAGCGGAAAGATACTAAGAAGACATTGGTCTCTCTCTGCCTAGAGATGCCTGCAACAAACCTTGGTGTGTATTTCTGTCCTTCTCTCCCATTTCTCAGCAAGCTCTGTTCTTTCAATATTTCCCAAACAAATTCTTTTTACTGGCCTAACTAAAAAAAAAAAAAAAAAAAAAAAAAAAAAGACATTGGGTGAACATATATAAGAAATTGTAAACATGCATAAAAAATTACATATCTTATGATAATGAAAGGCACACTGGAGGAAATTAAAAATAAACTAGATTTAAAGAACAGCAAATCTGAATAAGTCATGAAATGAATTAGAAAAGTGGAAGATAGAACATTCAAAACCACACAAACAATAGATAAAAAAGGGGGAAAAAATTAGCAGGGACTCAATAAATTCTATGACAGCACAAAATGCACAAACATATGCAGTATGGGTGTCCCAAGGGGAGAAAGAAAGGGAAAAGGAGCAGAAAACTGATTTAGGAATTAATAGCTCAAAATCTCCCAATACTTATGAGGGACATGGATGTACATGTACAGGAAGCACAGCATACTCTAAACAAAATAAAACACAGCAGACCTACTTTGAGACATATATTAATTAGAACACCAAATGTCAAAGATAAAGAGAGAATCCTAAAAGCAAGAGAAAATAGGTGCATTAAATAAAGGTAGCTAAATAAGATTAAATGCTGATTTCTCAGCTGAAACTTGGAGGAAAGAAAGAAGTGATATGATATAAATAAGTTCTGAAAGAGAAAAACTGTGCACCAAGAGTTCTGTGTTCAGCAAAATTGTCCTCAAAAGTGGAAGAAAGATAAAAATATTTACACACAAAAAAACAGAAATTGAGAGACTGTTTCAACAAGAATCCTGCACTTCAAGAAATACTAATGGGAGTTCTGCAAGGTGAAAGGAAAAGACAGGAGAAAAGGGCTTGGAAGAGAATGTACAAAGTAAGGGTAATGAAAAGGGAATAAAAGAGAAACAAAAATAAAATATGACATGTATAACCCTAAAGAGAAAATGGCTGAAGTAAATACTGCCTTTACTGTAATTGCATTGAACGTTAATGCATTAAACTCTCCAATTAAGAGACACACATTTGATGAATGGATACATTAGCTATCTATATACTATCTACAAAAGACTCAACTTAGACCAAAAGACAAAAATATGTAGAAAGTCAAATGTTGGAAAATGATTTTCCACACAAACAGCAGCAAAAAAGAGATGGAATGTTATACTAATATCTGACATAATAGACTAAATGGCAAACTGTTATAAAAAACAAAGTAGGTCACTATATATTAATGAAAGAGACAATCTATCAAGAAGAAAGTCAATCAGACTTATCTTTGCACCTAACCAGGGTCCCCCAAATATACCAGTAAAACACTTGCAATACTAAAATGAAAAATAATTGCCGCTATAATAAAGGAGTGAGACTAAAATGGACCACTCTCAGTAATAGAGAGAACATGAACACAAAATATCAATAAAGAAACATATATTTGAATAACAAATAAATTAGCTAGACTTAACATATATATAATGTTGCAACCCAAAACAGCATGATATACATTCTTCCTGAGTGCTTATTGAACAGTCTCTAGGGTAGAACACGTTAGGTCATAGAATAAGTCTCAATGAATTTTGAAAGTTTCAAATTATGCAAACAACTTTCTATGCCCACAAAAGAATGAAGCTGGAAATCAAAATTGGATAGAACTAGAAAATTCATAAATGTATTTAAGTTAAACAACACACTCTTAAAAAAAATCAGTGGATAAAAGAAAAAATTGCAAGGGAAATCCATAAATATGTAGAGGCAAATGAAAATGAAAACACAGCACTTCAAAACTTATGGGATACAGTGAAGGAAGTGCTAAGAGGGAAATATATAGCCTTAAATACCTACATTAAAAAGGAAGACAAAGCTAAAATCAAATACCTAATGCACATCTGGAGGAATTAGAAAAAGAACAACAAACTCATAAAGAAAATAAGCAAAAAGAAAATAATAAAGATGGAACAGAATAAACGAAATTAAGAATAAAGACAGTTAAAAAATAAAAACTGTTTTCTTTAGATTAATAGAATTGACATAATCTTTGCTAGACTAAGAAAGAAAAAATGACAGAAGAAAAGAAATAAAATCAGAATTAAGGGAGGGGACATCACTGCACCCACAGAAATAAAAGGATCATAGAAGGATAATATGAACAACTGTATGCCAACAAATTAGACACCTACTATGAAATGGAAGAATTCCTAGAAACACTAAAATAACCTACACAGACTAAAGAAGATATAGAATACCTCAAAAGACCAACAAGAAAAAGTGAAACTGAGTTAATCATCAAAAACCTTTTAAGAAAAGCCCAAGACCAGATGTTATCACAATTTAATTCTACAATTTATGCCAAAAAGAACTAATATCAATCTTGCTCAAACTCTTGAAAAAACTGAAGAGAACATTACCTAACACATTCTATGAAGTCAAAACAAGCTAATAAAAGCCAGATAAAGATGTTACAAGAAAAGAAAATTACAAACCAATCATTCTAATGAACACAGATGCAAAAATCCTCAATAAAATACTTGCAGCTGGAAATAGCAGCACAGTAAAAGAATTGTACGCCATGATCAAGAGGTTTCTACCCCAGGTATGCAAAGACGGTTCAACAAAGAAAATCAATTAATATAATACACCAAATTAACATATCAAAGAAGAAAAATTACATGATAATCTATTGTTGCAGAAAAAGCATTCAACAAAACCCAGCATTCTTTCTTTTTTTAAAACAAACCAATTATATTGATCCATATTAATAAAACATATATCCATCCAAAGTGTACAAGCACTGGTATTTGGTATAATCAGATAGTTGTGTATTCATCACTTCAATCATTATAAGAGCATTTTCACTATATCAATAAAAATAAAAAACAAACAAAAAAACCTGACAAAATAGCATCAGCTCTCAGTCTCTCTGTGTCTACTGCTGTACATAGCTGCTATTCTTTTTCCTTCTTTGCAGTTTATTTTTATTTATATTTTGTAAAAACTATCTTATGTATGCAATATTACCCATATTCATATTTCACATATATGAATATGGCAAGATATACGATCAACATGCAAAAATCAGTAGTATTTCTATAAGAATGAGCAATCTGAGGTGGAAATCAAGAAAAGTTTCATTTAAGGTAACAGCTAAAAATACAAATTTTAGGAATAAAAAATTAAGCAGTATCGGACTGGTACATAAAAAACCATAAAATATCGTTGAAATCAAGGAAGAACTAAATTAATGGAATGATAGCCTATGTTCACCTATTGGAAAACTGAATATAGTGAAGATGCTTATTCTATAATGTATAAATATATTTTTGTATTCAACACAATCCCAATAAATACACCAGCAGCCTTTATTGCAGAAATGTGAAAGCTAATTATCAAACTTATTTGGAATAATAAGGGGCCTTAAATAGTGAGGATCTTCTTGAGAATTAAGAATGAATTTGGAAAACCCTTGCTACCTGATTTTAAAGCATATTGTACAGTTACGGCGGTCAAAATTGCATGGTATTGGCACATGGTTAAACATATTGGCCAGTGGAACTGAATTGAGAGTTCAGCAATAGACTAACATATCTATGGACAACTGATATTTGACAGGTCTGCCAAGACCACTCAACAGGGACAGAAGAGTCTCTTCAACAAATGGTGCATGGACAACTGGATATACATATCCAAAAGAATGAAAGAGTATCCTTTTTTCACATCCTATACACAAATTACCTGAAGAGAGATCAAAGATCTAAATAGAAAAGTCAGGGCCATAAAACACCTAGAAAAATATATTGTGAAGCACCTTCAAGAATTTGTGTTTGGCAAATAAGGGTCTAACATCCAGAATATGTAAAGTAATCTTACAACTCAACAATAAAAAGACAAAAAATACAATTAAAACATGAACAGGCATTTCTCCTAAGAAGAAATACAACTGGCTAGAAAGCACATGAAAAGATGTTCAACATCAGTAGGTATTATGGAAATGCAAATCAAAATTGCAATAAGATATTTCACACATAATATACTAGACACAACTAAAAAACCAGAATACTATAAGTGTTGGAGAGGATTTGGTGAAATACAAACACAGTCAGTGCTAGTGGGAATGTAAAATGGTACAACTGCTTTGTTCGGGCAGTTTGGTGGTTCTCTGGAAGCCAGCTAGGGACAGTTATATGATTCAGAAACCCTGCTACTAGGTATATATCCAGAAATACTAAAAATAGGGGCATGAACAGATATATGCACACCAATATTCATAGCAACATTATTCACAATTGTCAAAAGATTAAAGCAACCTAATTGTTCATCAAAAGATGAATGGATAAACAAACTGTGGTATAAACATACATTGAATATTATTCAACTATAAGAAGGAATGTAGTATTGACACATGAAACAAAGTGGATAAACCTTATTTAAGTGAAACAAGCTAGACACCAAAGGAAAAATACTTTATGATTTCATTGATATGCGCTAAATATTGTAAGCAAACTCATAGAAGTAGATCTAGAAGATAAGTTACCAGACAATAAGAGTCCAGATTCAATAGCCAATGATTAATCTGTGCAGAGTTTATAATTAGTTTGATTGTAATGGTTTGGAAATGGACTGAGTTGATGGTAGTGCAACAGTGAGGGTCTATTTAACAGAACTGAAGTATGTCTTAGAACGTGGTTGAAAGTGGAAAGTTTGGGTGGTTTATCTTGCAAGAAGGAAAGTCAGAGGATAAAATGAGAGATTGGATAACACAGTGAACCCTGTGGTAGCCAAGGATTGTAGTTAATAATACAAATATAATAATGTCCTCTCTGGATCTTTTATAAAGTTCTGTCACATGTACAGAAAGTTGAGAGTGGAACAGAGTAGAAAATATACCTAAAGCAAAATATGGGCTATAGTTTAATATTCTTGCATCATTTGTAACAAAGTTTGTTATATGTCCTTTCTCAATGTTAAATGGCAAAAATGGGGGTGATATGGGAATTTTGAAGATTTTATTCTTATAAAAATGTTAAATGCCAAATAAATAACCAAATTTTCTTGACAGCTATACTGTTTTACTCTGAGGCTTATCTGAAACTAAATAAGAACTTTATGAGAAGCAAGGTAATTATATAATTTATGTTCTGTCATTTAGCATAACCTGATAAGAAGATAAAGATATGATGTGGTTAAGTATCCTGACAGACAGGGTCTTTCAAACATTTTGAAATTATATATCAAGTTACTTCTATAGCATATAAAGTTTTCCTGGTTACCATAGGTATGTTTTCTGTATAGATAGGGGCTTACACAGTAGCTAACAAAATATTACATTTTCCTCCTAAGGAAGTCCTGCTACTTCTTAAAAGAAGAAGTCAAAAAGCTCTGGATTACATAAGCCTTGCCCCAAAAACAAAACAGTGAACAAGTGAAGCTATTGATAATGACGCTTGCACTTAATCCCTTAAAAATGAAACTAAGCCCAATAACAATTAATGCCTAAGAGTTGCCTCCTGAAAACTTCTTGTTCTCAAATATTGTCTCTCTCTAAAGCAAACTCTTCAAATAAGCTCACTAACTTCCTCTGGACATGGGCATCCCTGGCACCAACGGATTATTGCCATATATTAATCAATGACACATTTGGAGAAAGATCTTGATCAAAAGAGGGAGATGCTAAATTTAAAAGTTTTTATGGCTAAGAGATTTCAAAGTGAGCTGGGAAGTCATTCTGGAGGTTAGGGTTATGCAGATCCCAGTCAGATTTCAGAAACTACAATGGAAAACAGAGCCTCAAACAAGATGCTCCCGAGGGCCTGAGGGACATCATACAGTATAGGTAAGCCACATGGCCTCATGAAATCAACAGCCCCTCAATGATCCCTGTCTGGGAATATATGTAAACCTATATCACCATTATAACATAGATACATTCATTTATAAATTACCTAATCATGATTCTTCTCCTCATTTTATCTGAGCATATAATTCTCAATTTACCTGTTAAAAATTTCTCAGAAACTTAAAATCTTCAGATTTTTCTTAGGCTGATTGAGCCCTGAAAACCAGCAGATATTCAGTTAACACTTACTCTCCAGTTCTTCAGGCCTTTCCTAGACAACTAACAAAACAATGAAGATAGACCAGCCCCACACCTAAAAGAAGGAGTATCTTCAACTACAAGATAAACAACTCCATTCCTCTGACCCATAATATATATGCACCTTCTCAGCCTGAAGTAGAGGAGACATAATCTCAAACTCCTCATGTTTGAGGAATGAGCAAAAACATGGGTGGTATAGCAACTGACCAAACCAGATTTATTGTTATTAGAGAAATTCTCTTGTGTTAACTGAGTTAATTGAAACACTGATATAAAAATATTTTTAAATAAAAATGATTGAACTGTTTTCAAATTCAAGAACTATAACAACGTGAATCACCAAAATATAAGCGATGTAGAGCATGGTAAAATAAACAACAAAAAAAAAACTAGGCAGGAAATAGTAGGAAATCAACAGTAGGGAAGAAACAAGGACAACTTAATTTGGGTGTTTGTTATTACTATGTATGGGAAACGAAAGGTGAAAAGGGGGCCTACAACTCTGAGGAGAATAAATGTGATTTTGTTCTCTTCCATTTATTACCAGGAGAAGTGTAACATGAAATTTAATAAATAAGCTTTAGTATTTCATTAGGTGGATTTTCAGGCTACACTTTAAAATATTAATATATATTATTATATATTCAATTTGCTATAGTTCACTGAATTTTGTTTTCAGTTTAATTCATTGGGATTATTTACCAATATGACAAGAATATCAGTTTGGATAGGAAGTGTCCTAAGGATCAGTGAAACAAGAAAGTAATAAATTTTGCCGTTTTAGAAAAGGAAACCTATAAATTGGATTAATGAAAAACTAGAAATGACTTAAATGTCAACCAGTAGGGAAAGAAAAATAGATCCAAATCTTTGGATATTCAAGCTATCCAAGACAAATGGTCAAGTAAAAAAGTAATGCAAAAATGCACATCAACATCAAAATGACATACCATTTCATACTCACTTGAAGGTCTACTATTAAATTTTTTTTTTTTAACTACAAGTGTTGGAGATGATGCAGAGAAATAGGAATACTTACGTATTGTTGGTAAGAATGCAAATGATGCAGTCACTTTGGAATACAGTTTGATGGTTCCTCAGAAATTTATGTATACAATTATCATCAGACCCAACTATCCAATTTCTAAGTATATATCCAAAAGATTTGAACACAGGAACACAAATAGATATTTGCACACTAGTGTTCATGTGGTATTAATCAAAACTGCCAAAAGATGGAAGCTATCCAAGTGTCCATGAATGGATAAATGTGGTATATACATATGATGGAATATTATTCATCCATGAAAAGAAATGACATTCTGATACATATGACAACATGGATGAATGTTGAAGACATCGTGTTGAGTGACATAAACCTGACACATAAGGAAAAAAAATATTGCATAACTTCACTGATATTAAATAATTAGAATAATTAAACTCATTGAGTCAAAATATAGAATATAAATTACCAGGGGAAGAGGTGAGCATAGGGAATGAGAAGTTAATGCTTCAATTGTTGGGAGTTTCTATTTGGGTTTATCAATTTTTTTGGTAATAAATAGTGGTAATGGTAACACAACATTGTGAATGTAATAACAGCTCTCATCTGTATGTGTGAATGTGGTTCAAAGGAAAATTTAAGTTGAATTTATGTTACTAGAATAAAGTTTAAAAACAAAACAAAATATAGGGCTGTAAAAGAGAAACAGTGAACCCTATTGTAAACTGTGGACTATAGTTAAAATTCAATTAAAAAATATTTTTTCATGAATTTTAACAAATGTACAACATTGATACAAGGTGTTAATAATAGGGTGGTATATGTGCACTCTGTATTTCATGAATAATTTTTCTGTAAAAACATGTCTCTAATAAATAAAAAAATTAATCCATAAAACAGCATATACAATGTGATCACATATAAATTAAAAAGACAGATTGGTAATCAGACAAATGAACAAAAATATCAAATTATATTCATTAGCATTAACCTGTAAAAATATACATTCACTTATTAACAGCAGTTATTTCTTTGGAAGAAAGGAGGATTGCAGTGGGGAAAAAGAAGGCAAAAGCTATTTCCCCTTTAGGGTTTGCATACTTTTGCATTTGAATTTTTGTATGAGCTTGTTTTGGTATATTATTTGTATGTTTTTTGTAAGTACTTCAAAACAAATTATATATTTTAATGAAAAAAGATTATGTGAGTTTTCCTAAATATTAACAAAATTAAATCAAAATGAAAAGACATTTTTAGGACTAATTGGCTGGGATTCCATTCTTTTTTAAAAAATATTTTACTCTGATATATATCATTTTGATTTTTATTAATATCTTTGGGGATATCATATACAGATGTCAAAATTGAATTTTATTTCCACCTCAGAAATAATGCTTAGGAAGTAAATGTTATGAGATTTCACATACTAAAAAATTGTATTTTTCCCTTATATTTGATTTTTGTTGAATGTAGAATTGTAGAAAAAAATCATATATCTTTACAATGTTTTGCACCCTGTGTCTGTGACATGAATGTAGAAAGTCTAATGTCTATTACACTTTATAATTGTTTTTCCTCTCTAGAAAAGAGAAACCTTTTATGTAACCTTTTATGTACACTTAATGTACTTTGTTTTCTGGATTGTAAATATTCAGTTATTTCATGTGGCAGCACATATTTTATGTATTCTGGAGGATTATATATAAATATACTGTATTTGTTTTACAACTTTTATTGTGCATTTTCCTCCCCAAATATATCTTTTTGCCAAGTCAGTTATTTTGTTCAAGTAGTACGGTATTTTTAATGTATTTTTCTGAAGGTTTTGATATCTTTATTAATATTTAAAAATGTATGGCTGTGATGATTTTTCTAAGGAGTTTTTTTTCCCCATGCTTTCTTTTGTAGTGTTATGTGGAAGTTTAACACTGTTTTTGCTATAACTAATTTTCTCTGGAATTTTCCATATCAAAAGGATGTCAGGGTGAAAATTCAAGCAGTTGAACATTATGGTGAGGAGAAGTCAAGAGTTAAATTAAGTTAAATTATTTTGTCATTCCACTTTGCATCCACACTGGTCAATGAAAGAAAAAGGAGAGGAGAATTGATGTCGGACCCTAACTGATATTAGAGGGGAAAGGAAAGAAACATTAAGAAAGAAGGACAGTGCTGTCATCAGTATAACAATGTGAGACATCCTCTCAAAGAAACTCCCAAGAGATTGATTGAATAAAAGGACAAATACCACTTACTTAAAATTCTGGAGTATGGTAGACACCAGAGAAGGACTCCACAAATGCTGAATCAAAGAAAAAGAAAAATACCGGTAAGAAATTTTTGTCACAGATTGCTGGTTCCCCTTTCTTGATTTCCTTCATCCCATGAATCTTTGGAGTCCCTCAGAGACACAGTGACTGGGAACCTTCCCATGACAGACAGAGACATAGAGCCACTCACAGAGGTGAATTAGAACCTCATGCATATCTAGTCAGAGAGTACAAATTCCACAGAGACCCAGGACAGAAGACAAACTATTGGTGTGTGCCATAAAAAGGATGCCTGGGGGAAAGAACTTGCAGCTGGAAAGTGGTGCACTCATTCAATCCAATTTTCTGTTGGCTGGACCCCTTAAAAACAAAATGGACTTCTCTGGAGTTACCCACCTTTCTGGATTGACATCTCCTGACTCATTACTGTTTCCTTTCTAAATCATTGAACTGTTGTACATTCCCAGAAATGAAAATGGGGCACTGACTCATGGAGTGAATTTAACAGATCACAGAAACTGGGGAATAATTGTGGAACAGTATAAACAGAGAATATCAAAATTCCTAGAGAAGGAAGTGAAGAAAGGTAGCTTTCTCCTGGAGTTGAAGAAATTTTACAAAAAGGGCAATTTTAAAAATTGAACCATATTTCCAGGAAAAGAATGATATAAAGAATACCCCCAAAAAACCTCATTGGTTAAACATGGGCTACTCTAAATTTATAGAATAAGGCAGCCTAAGCATCAAAGAAGAGCCTTTATGTAAACACAGTCATAAATAAAACTCTAGGCAAGAGAGAGAAACTGACCTTCAGAGTAAATTCATGGAGGTAATCAGATGCCTAGACATCAGCAAAGAATTACAAGCCATACTAAGAAACAGAAAGATACGATCAATTTAAGAGAACAAATGAAAACTTCAATGAAGGCATATAAGTTGGAAGAACTAATCAAGGATGTTTAAACAAATATCCTAAATCAATTCAAGAAGATGAAGGAAAATATAAATAAAGTGATAAGTGATATTAAGAAGAATGTGTGAGCCTAAAGAAGAATTTAAAAGAATGAAAAGAAATATGAAATTATGGGGAAAATGCACAAGAGAAGATATTAAAAATAAACCAGCAGCATATAACAGCATATTTGAACAGATAGAAGAAAGAATCAGCAAACTAGAAGGCAGGGTAATCAAAATGTTACAGACAGAACAGTTAGAGAAAAGGATAGAAGAAAATGAGCAGTGTTTCATGGATTTGAGTCACAGTGTGAATCACAAAAACTTATGTGTCATGGGTATCCCAGAAATAGAAGAGAGGGGAATAGGGGCAGAAAGACTATTTGAGGAAATAGTAGCCCCAAATTTCCCAACTCTTATGAAAGACATAAATATATATGTCCAAGAAGAGCAATATACCCCAAACAAAATAAATTCTAACGGACCTATTTCAAGACACATACCACTCAAAATGTCAAATGCCATACATAGAGAGAAATCTAAATGCAGCAATAGAAAAGTGATTCATCACATACAGGGATACACAATAAGACTAAATGTCAATTTCTTGTCAAAAACCATGAAGACAAAAAGGCAGTGGTACAATATATTTAAGGTACTGAGAGAAAAACTGCAATTCAAAAATTCTTTGCCAGAAAACTGTCTTTCAAAATGAGAGAGAGAGGTTAAAATATTCACAAAAACAGAAATTGAGAGTTTTTCAACCAGATATATTCCTTGTAAGATATATTAAAGGTTGTACTGCAGTGTGGCAGTTTGAGATTATTTTATGAATCCCAAAAGGAAAAAGATTATGTTTGTAAATTAATATATTCCTCTGTATGTGATATTCTTTGATTGCCTTAAATTCAGGTGAGGTGTCTGATTAGATTACCTTTTAAGATTAGGGATTTTTTATTTGACTAAGTCAGTGGATGCAATTCAGGCTGAGTTCCCATCCCCTTGCTGAGTCTGATATAAATGTACACTCACACAGAGAAACAGACACACAGAAGAGAGAACTCTGTTGTTTTTGATCCACCCACATGACAGAAAGATGAAGGCTCCAATAGCTAAAGACCCAAGGAGAGATGAAACATTTTGCTTGATGGCTTACAGCTGACCATGAGAAGAGAGCTGAGACTGATATAGGAAGCCTTGAGAGACAAGTTCTATGACAGCCTGCAAGTGAATTTGGAAGAAGTTGAGCAGCAGAAACTGAGAGAGGAAGCCTAGAGGGGAAGGCTGAAACCTCACAGAGACTGACCACCATCTTGCTTCAACACATAGCAGCTGACTTTGGTGAGAAAGTATCTCTTTTGGTACCTTGAGTTGGACTTTCCACAGCCTTGGGACTGTAAGCTTTTACCCCAAATAAATACTCTTTATAAAAGCCAACAGATTTCCGGTACTTTGCATCAGCAGCTGTTTGGCAGAATAATACATGCAGGCTTAAAGGAAAAGACAGGGAAGAGTGGCTTGGAGTAGTGCGAAAAACTTAAGCTTATCAGTCAGGGTAACTAAAATGGTAAAAATAGGCACAAAATAGAGAAAATATATCTAAAAACAAAAGATAAAATGTCTGAATTAAGTACTGCCTTTACAGTAATAACACACTGACTGTTAATGTATTAAACTCCCAAATCAAAAGAGAAAGATTGGAAGAATAGAAATAAAGCATAATCCAAATATATGTTGTTTAGAAGATGCACACTTTATACCAAAAACACAAATAGATTGAAAATGAATGGTTGGAAACTGATATTCCTTCCAAATACCCCCAAAAAAGATATGAGGTAACTATACTAATATCAGAAAAAATAGACTTTAAATGCAAAGCCATTATAAGAGACAAGGAAGGACATTATATATTGATAACAGGGGCTATACAACAAGAAGAAATAACAATTATAAATATTCATGGACCTAACCACAGTCCCCCAAAATACATGAGGCAAATATTAACAAAATTGAAGGAAGAAATAGATTTCTGTGCAATATACTTAAATACAGCACTTGCCTCTACTGGTAGAACATCTAGACAGAGAATCAATAAGGAAAAAAGAACCTGAATAATATGATAAATTAACTAAACCTAATAGATATATACAGTATAATGCACCCCCAAAGAGCAGGGTATACATTCTCCTCAAGTGCACTTGGATCATTCAACAAGATATACCACATGTTGTGGCACAAAACAGGGCTCAATAAATGTAAGAAGATTCACATGATACAAAGCACATTCTTTGGTCATAATGGAATGAAGCCTGAAATCAATAACAATTGGATAACTGGAAAATTCACAAATATATGCAGGTTAAACAACACACTATTAATTAGGGGAGACAAAGAAAAAATTGCAAGAAGTGGAAGTAAATATCTCAAGATGAATGAAAATGAGATCACCACATTTGAAAACTTATGGAAGGACATTCTGTGCTCTTGTATAGGAAGAGTAGATATAGGTAAGATGTCAGTTATACCCAAATTGATTTACAGATTGATCACAATCCCAATTAGAATTCCAGTGACCTTTTTTGTAGAAATGAAAGAGCTAATTATCAAATTTATTTGGAAAGATAAGGTGTCAAAAATTGCCAGGAACACCTTGAAATGTAAGAATGAAGTAGGAGAACTCTCACTACCTTATGTAAAAACATTTCACAAAACCACAGTGATCAATACTGAAAGGTATTTGCACAAGGATAGATATATTGACCAAGGGAACTGAATTGACAGATCAGAAATAAACCCACATATCTACCTCAACTGATATTTGAGAAGGCTGTCATGCTTCCTCAACTAGGAAAGAATAGTCTCTTCAACAATGGTGCAGGGACAACTGGATATCCATAACCAAAATATTGAAAGAGGATCCCTATCTCACTTCCTATATACAAATTAACTCAGGATGGATCAAAGATCTAAATATAAGAGACAAGACCATAAAACTCTAAGATGAAAAAATAGGGAAGCATCTTCAATGTCTTGTGTTTGGAAATGGTTTCAAAAACTATACCCACAGCAT
Source organism: Cabassous unicinctus (assembly GCA_029593785.1). NCBI lineage: Eukaryota > Metazoa > Chordata > Mammalia > Cingulata > Chlamyphoridae > Cabassous > Cabassous unicinctus. Next base: position 905 of record JAQZBX010051836.1, on the reverse strand, counting down.
GATCAATGAAAGAAAAATTAGATAAATGAGATCTACTCAAAATTAAAAACATGTGTGCTTCAAAGGACTTTGTTAAGATAGGGGAAAGTCAGTCTAGACAATGGGAGAAAATATTTGGAAACCACATATCCAAAAAAATGTCTAGCATATATAAAGAAAGCCTACAATTAAACAAGAAAAAGACAAACAGCCTAAATTAAAAATAAGCAAAACTCATGAATAGACATTTTTAAAAACATGAGATACAAATGGCTGTAAATCACATGAAAATGTGTTCAATATCACTAGCAATTAGGAATAGGAAAATCAAAACTACAATGAGATATCATTTCACCTTTAGACTGGCTGTCAAAAAAAACAAAACAAAACAAAACAAAAACCCCAGAAAACTAAACAAGTGTTGATGATGTTGAGAAATAGGAACACTCATTCACTGCTTGTGTGAATGTAGAATAGTACAACCACTGTGGAGGACATTTTCGTAGTTCCTTTTGAAGCTAAGCAGGAATTGCCATATGATCCAGCAATCCCACTACTAGGTATATACCCAGAAGAAATGAAGGCAATAACACAGATATATGTACACCAATGTTCATAGCAACATTTTCACAATTGCCAAAAGATGGAAGCAATGCAGGTGTCCACCAACAGATGAATGGGTAAACTTAATGTGGTATACATATATGACGGTACATTACTTGGCTGTAAGAAGTAATGAAGTACTGACACATGTGACAATGTGGATGAACTTTGAGGACTTATGATAAGTGAAATATGCCAGACACAAAAGGACAAATATTCTATGATATCAGTGATATGAACTAAATATTATAAGGAAATATACCAAGGTAGAATCTAGAAAATAATTTCTCAGGAGATAGAATGGGAATAGAGAATGAGAAGCC